>JAACJT020000036.1:1598458-1619346 GCA_009936485.2 Gymnarchus niloticus
TTGCGCTTCAGTTGCTGGCGGCCCCCCCAGTATGGGACCGCGGTGAAGGATGATGGGCGGGGAGGGGGGGGGAGGGGGGGGGGGGGGGGGGGGGGGGGGGTGTCTGACGTTCTGACAGTTTTCCTGACACCCATGTGGTCTCCATGGTGAGTCGGCAACATGGCTTTCCTAATGGTTTGAGTGGGCCCATGTCAGAATTACCGCAACTGAGTGTGACTCTGGTACTCGAGGCGGACGGAGCCAAATCAGCTATCTGGGACGGCACCTTCTCCTCCCTCTTCCCCTCGCCGCCACCTTAATCCGCTTAGAGAGAGATCGCGGCCATGCGCACCATGCCGGCTCCCACGACAAGTTCGAGGGACCGGTCTAATGTCACCTCGCACCATTAGCGGGAAGCCGCCAACATTTTTGCCACACACGAAAGGTTACTAAGGCGCACGTCTTGCTCATGTCATCGAACGTTACAGCACAAAAGACGAGCTGCTCTGTCCACAGCACACGCGGCAGGACTTCACAGACACGTGACTTCAGTAGACGCTGTTGTCCGTGTCTGAACAAATAAAACCAAGCCGCTCTAACACCCTTTTTTGAAGTGAGGACACGGTTCCCAACAAGCACCTGACTAGGCTGGGGTCCAGTGGAGCCTTCTCTGAGGGCTTCGGGCCTGTGAGGAATCTCATGCTAATGCGAGCTGCTACCTGCACTCAGCCCTCGGTGTGCCAAGCACTCAGGTGATTTCGGGAGAGCCATTTTCCAGAAGGTGAATGGGCGATCTTTAGCGCAAGAAAAATGCTAGCAATTTGGAGGGAGCGAGGCTGACAATTTTGTCATACCCTTTGGAAAAAAGCTCTACATAATTGCACTGTGGTAGAGGGCCCATTACTAGAACGAAGGCCGTGTGCGATGCACCACTGCTGACCCGGTCTACAACGCACCCCAGTGGGAACAGAAGCAATGGTGATAGTAAGACAGCAGCAGAATTCAAAATTTATATCTATTAACCCGGGTGAGCTGACCTCCTGATTTAACTTCAGGAAGGTGACACGTGTCAGTTGTGCTATGTAAATTCACACACACCTTTTTGTCGCTGGCAGCCTAATCAGGACTGAAGTCAGTTTCCTATCCCTTAGCTTGACTTGGCTCGTTGGACAGACAGGACCAGTAGCTGGCACGGCAGAGGTTCCACCTCGAAGCCAGAGACCAGTTTAGCAGGCCAGCATTCCCTCTGAAACCTGTTAAATTCTGCTGAAATTGTCACTCGGGAGATGGAGCCAAAATCACTTCCTTCATATAGGCTGGAGACAGGAAGAGAAGAAGTGGACGTAAAGGAGGAGCACAGCGGAACTGGACGCCAGCAATGGCGAGCGGCAGCTCGACACAGGCACGACCGCGCCGAGCCAGGGACAACAGAATGACAGCCCCCCCTTCACGTCGTTTTCACCTGCACGCTCCCGGTAGGGGAGATGCAGAGGCCTGATTGCTCCCCAGGCTGGGCGGGGGGGGCCCGTTTCTAAAAATAAAGCGAGTGCGGCTGCCCATCTCCCCTGTGATAAAGCCGCTAACAGGCTTCTATCGCAGACGGAGGGAAAATGTGGTGCTGCCTGATTAGGCCTCAGTCCCTGCCAAGGTTATAAACAGCCGTTATCGGCCTCCCCGAACAGAATAATCCGGACTGTATCAGCACCAAAACATATGGGCCACACAGAGGAGATAGCCTCTGATGGACACTTCATTTCCATTGTAACACATCCCGGCACAGTGCCTTTGAGAAAAACAAACAAACAAACAAACAAACAAACAAACAAAGAGAGACGGCTGCCTGCACTAAGACAGAGATGGCGCAGCTTTCTGTGTTTTAAACACTGATATCTGAGGGTCAGTAGTCCTGTGCGGTAGCTGACAGAGACACCCTTCTGGGAAAGCAAGGCTGAGACATACACGCAAGCTCTGAGTAAATGAAAAACTAACTAGGAGGAGTATATATTATTTTGATCCCATCTATTTCAGCACAGAAGCAGTACAGGCAGCAATGCAGACTTAAGAGAACCAGATCGATACCGGCCCATCGGCAGGGAGAGAAGGCAGTGGACTGACACCTGACACCCGGCGCAAATGACCACAAGGGTGCCAGTCACTGCTTCTATCCAGACGACCCTCCTTAACAGGATTCAGGTGCTGCTCCATCCCCTGGAGTGAAGATGCCTTTCGTAGAGTACAAGCGCAACGTAACCCTCCTACACTACAGACGGCCCTTGGACCCGCCTCCGCTCCAAGACCAGGTAAGCTCGACACGGGTAACGAAACACTGGAGTGAACGCCTTAGGAAAGTACGGAATCGGAGCCTCATACAGCAAACATTCCAAGTGTCGGAAACACTCCCAGGGTCCCGCGGTTTCCATGGTACGTCATAATGTTCTATGTATTCTGCTTTCTAAAACTACAACTGGCTGATCTGAAGCAGAACAGGAGCTGAGAGGAGACTGACAGATGTGAGGACTACCCAAGGCTGAAGGGCTGTGAAGGGCTGATGCTGGAACTAAGAGCAGGGCGCCCCCAGCACCCAGCTCTCACTCCATCTGTCTCCCTCTTACCCATCATCTGAATTCCCCTCCCTTCATAAAAGATTCAGGCCTTCCTGGCATGGAGCTGTGCTGCAAACCCCACCCCCTCCCAGGCCAGACTCCGCCCACGTCTCCACCTCCTCGCAGACAGGAGGTGAGGCTTCAGTGGGAGCTGAGCGCTGCCCATTTCAAGCGTAATTAAAATCAATACGGAAACTCTAAAATGCATATAGTATGCAGCCTTACCATTTCTCACTCTAACAGTTTCAACGCCATTCCAAAATGGGAGGGGTGACAGAAATTACATTTAAAAAAAAAAAAAAAGTAAACTTGAAGCAGTACTGCAGCCTGACACCCAGACGCACGATCGGGGATCTCACCCCCCACCTCTAAACCATCTAAACTCACAGCTCCAATTCATGAATGGATCTGTGGCTACAGCCCAACTGACTGGTGGATGGGACAGCGTGCTGGCCGGGCTGCTGGGGACGGTTATCTCCACAAAAACTAATAAATTCCTCCTTTTATATACTTCCTCCAGATTTAAAAGTCTTGTTCAATAAAGTTTAAAATGTCACAGTAGGGCAATAACTGAGACGGCTTTCCCAGGCCTGTGTTTAAACTATGCAAAAAAACACTCTCCCTTTTACACTTGCACAATAAAGTTTTATATCTTTGAATCGGCTGTAGAAAGGTTTGGAAGTGGTCAGCAGGGGAACACTCGTATGCCTTATTGTTATCATCATATTTCCCCCAAGAGCGCTCTCCGATGTGTCAATCCGTCTCGAGTGCGGCACACTTCAGAGAGTCCGTGCCGGTGTCCCTCTACCCCCCCGCTCCAGTAATTAACCCACCAGCCCCGTCCTTGACACATTATGTCCGCCGCAAACGCTGGCCAACACCACCCCAAAACGACAAATCTGGTGCAGCATGCGTCAAAATGAAAACGTGCCTGCGACTGGAAACAAATCAAGAATGAAGTGGGAACCACAGGAGCGACCTCGGTGGGCCCCGCGGCACTCTGCGGCGAGACCGACAGACCAGAGTGTCTCATACCTGGACAGAAGACAGAAAGCGGGCCTTAATGATCGACAATCCACTCCCGCCAGCTGGGATGAAAAGGAGAAAGAAGCAGAGGCAGCTCGAGGCACCACTCGGGGTTAACCCTTCGTGTGCCATAGCACCAAAATTACAGCATTGTTTCGTCATCATATTCACATGCAGTGAGTTCACAGATAGCATATCCATCAATCACCTACTTATTACCGTCCATGCTGGTATTCTTCGAAATGACGCCCTTAACAAGTACCATACTGTCTGCTGCCCTTCCAGGCATTCCTGCCATGGGCATCGTCACTCCGTTTGAGGACGGTGACAAAGGCAGCGCGGCACCGACGGGGTTAAAGCCCAGCCCCTAACGAGCTCTTCTGTTCCAGGATAGTGCGTAAAGCTATTACCTCGCAGCACATTACCTCATCTATTTCTTATGTGCGGATGGCTTCCTTTTTCCCATGAGCACCTGCTTCAGACATGGATGGCAGTGCTTAAGCTTGGAAGCCCACCCCACCCCACCCCAATTCTATACATCACATTTAACACTTTGACAGTAACAGTCTATAATGTTTCTATTTTACAAAACCACTCCGTCAACTCTGGGATACCGGAGCACAGAGTGAGGAAAATAAATAACAGCCCACACACGGGCAGTAAATTTATATTTCACACGGAGCGAGGGGGGCGGCATGGCGAGGGGCGTCTGCCACACGCCCGATTTCCCCCGGTACGTACCGACCGCGGCTCCTCTCTTCTAGGTGATCTCGGGATCCAGAAACACTGGTCCCAGCTTCTGCCTTTTCACGTGACCGGCAGATGGCCCCTGCCACGTTCCGCACATAGCAGGGCATAAGTGGTGTGGCAGATTCTGGCACGGAACCAGCGTACCTGGCATGAGACTGTTTACAGATGCATGCTTTAAACATCATGACATTTTACCCATACACATCTCGTCCACTCGTATGAGCTTTCTTTAAAATGCTGGCGAATTTTGCTTTTAGTTTATACATAAATATATAAAAAATACGAAAATGTATATGTAGTGTACGTACTAATTTATAATAGTATTAGATAAAGAAAATATTGCCGTGAACTTGAAAAGTTTTCTAAAAAGCAATCAGATATCTCTGACAGGCATGCCTTGGATGGTTTGTGGGGAACTCGACATACTGGAGGAGCTATTCTTACGTGGTTTAGAGTTTGTGCTGCTTCTGCCCATGACAGCAGCAACATTCTGAGGATTAGTGGACACCAATTAGTGCCAAGTGGACGTTTTCACCAGCTCTCTGCTGTTTACCCCACACTACAGGAAGATTGACCTCAGCCAGATCCCATCACTCCCCTTTTTACTGTGGTGAACAACCATTTCCAGTGTGTTTCACGCTTATAAACAAACATCCGTTTTACTTTAGGGGGTATTAGGTTTAATGTATGTGTCAGCATAGCCTGCAATGAGGGAGCATTTATTTATATTCACTGATTTAAACAGTTCTCTCTGTCAACATCCTTCACTGTAGCACGCCACAAGTCAACAGAAACAACGGCCCTATTCTTCAATCTAATGGTAGCTTTTGCTCGCCATTTGTAAGAAAACTGTGCCTTTGAATAAACTTCTCAGAATGCGACTTCAAATGCATTTCAATAATTAATTACACTTTACACTCAGCCACAATCCCAAGAAACACCGACCATGTTTGGTGCTGGAGAGAGATTTTTTTTCTTGACTGAAGATGCCGGGCCTGCCAATCTTCACAAGATCATCTCCAGCAATTTAATGAGATGGATTAAAAGCTGATACCACACCTCGGCAAGAAAGGAGCTTCCTCTTCTTCACGCCCTTGAGGTCCAACAAATTTGTAATCTACTGCGATCATCTTCCACGTGACACAACTGTCCAGCTTTCTGCTCCCATTAATAAACACCACTCTAAAGAGGGACAGAACGCAGTACGCTGTGCACAGACTGATACTGGCAACACGTTGCGTTCAGCCAAGTTAATATCTTACAACGAACTCCATTCCTTCACCAGGGATTCACTTAAACTTACTGCCACTTATTCCTAGAATCAGGACTTTAACGGCTGAGGATGTGGTTGAGGGACTAAGGAGAGTTCCACTGCCAAGGAGGACGATAACCAAAGCATGAAGAAAAACGGCGGCAACAAACTAACAAACAGTTTACAGCACACTTGGAGGCCTGTAAGGGAGTAAGTGTGCAAGATGGTGTTCACGTGTATCCCATGCTGCAAACCACAGCCCCAGGCCTCATCGAAGAAAAACACCACAAAGTGGCATTAAAAGATATCCTTGGGGGACCGAACTCCAGGCTTGCCTTCGGAACAGCTTACGAGAACAATGGCTGCCCCCTCTCCTGCATGGTTAAATACAGGGGCGGCCGGGGTCATTTTACTGCCTCTGTACCTTTAAAGCTGAATCTAGAGACTCAGACACATAAGCTCTTAGCAGCACCATTAAGACTCGGGCCTAAATTATTGATCTGCTGCCTCGATCAGCATAGCAGTCACGTCTGAGTACCAAGATCTAACTCCGCCGCCGTCCCGGCGCTGAAGCCACTGAAATAATTAGGAGGAATTCTCATTAAGGGGAAGTGAAAGGTTCGAGGGAAGGAGCACGCGGGGGTCTGCGGGGTGTTTAATGTTTCCCCCGGGGCCAGGAGACTGCTGCCGTCGAGTCCCCAAGCAGGGCCTAAAGATGACAGGTCGTCTTCACAGAAAAAGAGACACAATAAGGAGGCTGTAAAAGAATAATACATGAAGAGGAAGAGAGGCCTGACATTAATAGAGATGTGGTGCAGCTCCAAATTAATAATGAATTCTGAAGGCCAGGATCAATCGTATCAACACCCCGGATCCCCTTATAAATAAACCGTCTGCTCCTACCTTCCTTGCCTCTCTCCAAAGCACTTCGAGAGCTCCACCTCCACGCACCACAGAAATGAGAGGAGAGACCAGGTAGACGGACACGATGCGGGAGGCGCAGGGGCGGTCCCACTCAGCAGTAGTAGCCTCTACAGAGTTACCCCAGGGGCAAGACAACCGCCAGGAAAGTCGCCAATCTGACGATTCTGACTCCACGTGGATCACAGATCAAGCGGCGACTGACAAAGTTGGCCTCGAGCTACCTCGTCAGAAACTGTGACGACGGTAACGACTTGTGTCCCAATAGTAGACTTCCTCCCTTTAGCACTGCTCCCCGTGTCGTGGCAACACCCCCCGGCTGACGGGAGGGGCCCGATTATGTAAATAAAGCTGCTGGAGCGATATGAGGGAGACACACGTCTGTTATCATCTCTCCCGCCAAAGCGCTCCGTCTCCCCGATCGCTCATACAGAATCATAGCCTAATAGCATCCCATTAACATAATTGCCAACACAACTAGTGTTCCGTATCTCCCAGCCATTCCCTTCCCTCATGAAGGCAGGGAGAGAGAAAACGTATCGGGTGGGGGGAGGAATTAAATTAAGCCAAATAAGGAATCAGCACAGTGTCACCGCCCCCCCCCACACACCATTTTTAACATCTTTTTTTCATGACTGTACTCATCAGCGCCTCCAGGTGGACCCGCATGACACCACCTAACGTCGTGAAGTGCTCGGCATTCAGTGGATGGCTGTGCCAGACACGTGTTCAAATTTAAACTGAATCTGCCAGGCAAAATGAAATTCCCATTATTTCTAATTAATCCTTAATTAAAATATATTACTCCACAGATTCCGCAAATCTCCCTTAATATGCAAATGTGGCCCATTCAAGGATATTTACATCTCATTAATTAACGTGGCGCATTCTTTTAGCCTAACAAGCTGTGGGATGGAAGTGCCAAGGTGATCCAGGCCCATGTTCCTGGGCAGGTGAGCAGAAACAGCCCCGATGGAGTTCTTCTCAACACCAGGCATGATAGGTCAGGCGGTATCTGAGGACAAAGACCGTTTCCAGAAATGTCTGGCAACAGAGGTTTATCCATTAATATCCGGGAAGAAGAATCAGACCATCTTTTTGGAGTAATAAAGTGTACTACAACATCATGCCGTCGTGCTACACCTTTTTGTGTCATCTTCCTGGGGAAGTGCCCCCCCCCTCCAAAAAAAGGACTCAGCTTTCACAGGCAGGCCTTAAATGAGACCTCCGTCATCCCATAAATTGATCAGTATCTAAGCAGCAACATGATGGAAGTGCCTTCTTGATGGGGATGTCCTTGATCCGCCTGCCCTACAGACTAAATGGACAACAGACTGCAGAAATTAAGACTCCTCTCAGGTATCAGTGTGGTTTGGCCCCAGTCCACAGGTCAACAGGACCTTTTAACTGTTGTGATTATTAGGGTATCCACAGTTAGCGCCGGTGCCGCATGATGCCATTTGGTAGAGTTGCCGCTCCTGGGATTTTTTTTTTAACGTTGATGTTTTAATTAGCAAACGATGCCAAGGAGCTCCTCCACAGTTGGCTACGTACTGCTGCTGAACACACTTGTGGCACCATTGGGGGGGGGCTGCATTGAGCCTGGGAGCCAGGCAGGGAACACCAATGACAGTTATAGTGGAAAGCGGTTTATGATCCAGCATTAGGGTCACGGCTTCACACCGTCAAGTCAAGAAGAGAGCCGGGGGACCAGAGACATTCCGGCGTGTTAAACCAGCCATCCTGTATTTACGGTCATCACCAAGGACAGGAGTTTTTTTTTTTTTTTAAAAAAAAAAAAAAAGAATGACATTACCCTGCCTTCAGTTTGTCTTGGGGGGAAAAAAAATAAAAAATTAAAACATCTTGAAATCAGCAAGAAGCTCTGAACCAGTGCCCTTCATCTACTGCTAGCTTTCAAAGGGCTTTGGTTTGTGACATTTCACCATCACACGAATCCAAACACCGCAGTTCTGGTCAAAGCCGCGTGACGAGCACCACAGCTGCCCAGAAGTCAACTGCCCGGCCCAGTCGACCTCGTCGTTTCCAACCACAAATGCCGATACAATGTCACTGTAGTCGCCTCGTCATTCGAATTAGCACGCTGCTTTTACAGCCGTGTCTGAGGGAAAAATCTTTAGCATAACCCCTTGCCACAAATCAAACTCACGACTGAAACGCCTTTCCATTTTAAACTGTAAGGGTTCCTTTCTTCTCCTCCAGCTTCTTGTTACTGTCACCTAAAAATAATGCGTAAGGGGAGACGAGGAACAGTGCCGAGTCGAGATTTGAGGCATATCGATGTCGTGCACCATTACTTCCAGTACCCAGCATGCCATTAAGAGCATCAGGACTACCATCCACATGGAACACCTCCACCAAGAAGAACCCTCTAATTTGGAAGCCCACCCTGTGACGAAGGCGCATCCTCACGCCGCCGGCTTCACAGTAAACCCCCCCCCCACCACCACCAAAGTCCAACCCCTCTATCCTCTTTTCAGGCTGCTTTTAATTTGACACCTTGAGCTGGGGTAACGAGGTTGGGAAGCGGGGAGCGAGGAGCCGCAGCGGAATTCATTAAGCGCGGCACTGCGGGGTCCGCTCTCCCGCGTTAATGACATCGGGGGATAGGGAGAGGAGACAGCCCAACCGCAGGATGAAACAAACATGAGGACTGTCAGTGCTGACAGGCTGAGCAAAGGGGACAGGGCCATTCGGGGACGGACCTTCAATCCACCAGACAGCTTGCAAACCTAGACAATATTTCCCGGGCTTAGCGTTTTGGGCGCTGCAACCTATTTATTAAACGCTAAGGATTTGTGGGAGGGGGACAGCAGGGGAGAGGCACCCAGGCTAGGCTCACATTTATACCTTAAACAGCATCAGATGCACGTGTCGGACCGCCATGCAGGTACAGCTTTATTGCTAAATTATTAACGTTCTCTCAAGCACCTGGGAGAAGCATCCTGATAGGCTGTGTGCTGAGAAAATCATCCCGCAAAGCTCAAAGCATGTCCTTAATATGCACTGTGAAGGACATCACGGCTGGAGCGACATTTGTCTGGCCTCCCGGTAGCTCCACTCGAATCTCCTTAAAACGCATGCGATGCGGGGAGAACGGGTTACGGTGCCTGGTGCGGGGGGGGGACTTGCATTGGTAATTTCTCTCCCGCTATTTCACGTCACTGCTCTCTGGAGAAATGTCACAGGATGACAGGTAGAACAGCAGGAAACTGCACAAAATTGCCTCCTAAATGGGTAGCTGAGGCTCTGCCTGCCGCTTTCATAGTCCCCGCACTGGAATGTGGCATGCAAAGTGAACAAGCAGAAAAAAATAAATAATAAAAATCATATAAAAGAATATCCATCAATGGCAACGTGCCCGTTTAATTTTTAAAGCTGCCTGAGACGTCTTGCGTCATTTTCCCCGACTTGGCCGTTCCTTCGAGGGGGTGTGTGCTTCTATGTTACAGAAGGTTCATTTTAAAAACGACGGGTCTCCAACAGGAAACGGGGGGGGGCGACGAACAGAGAGATGCCAAGACAGACCAGGACGCTCGGCTTGCTCACACCCCAGTTTCTCGGTGCCTGTCAGGCCTTCGACGCTGGCAGAACCAGGAGGGAAGCACGCTGCTCAAAGGGGATTTCCACCCAAATCAACAGCAGGTTCACCAGAGTGCTAACTCCATCACTTGTGAAAATGAAATACGCACTACCTACTAGAGTGAGCGTGACATATGAACACTACGATACCAGCATGCTCTGGAGGAATTCCCCTTAGGAACCCAGCTTTTAAAAAGTCAATGTCCCAAGTTGTCTTCTAGATATGATCAGGGTAACCTTTGTCTCATGACTGTATGCGGGCTGTACTCAATGTCCATGTTAATTTTAGTTTGCTAACCTATCTTCAGGGCAAATTCACCTGGTACCCCTTAAATCTGGTCACCCTGCTCACCGTGTGGGCCACAGCCCACTCAGAAAGAGGGTGGGGGGTGGACGCTAAGGGGTAGCCAATCAGAGAAAGGCTCAGTGTGAATACCACAGGCATACAAATAATTTTTTATAAGAAAGATTGAAAAGCCAGTTGCACTTCAGAGCTCTTCATGTTTGGGATCTCAGTGCGAAACTGGAATGAGATTGCCAAAATGAAGCCCACCCCCAGAAGAAAAAAAAAAAAAACATGGAGTGATGTGGACGACCTCACTATGCCAAGGTCGTCCACATCCAAGGCAGTGAAAGAGCATGTTTTCTTCAGGTATCGGTTTCAGGCCAGAAAATAATGAGGAATGGTTAAAAGGTTGTTACTAAGTCTTAGTGGGTGCCTGTGGCATTTCTCTCAGGATTGTAGGGGAAGCCAAACTGATGTGGATGTATTCTGCTGTCCAATTGGCTCTGTGAACCATCAGTCACCCTCAGGTCTACACAAAGACCATATCCAATGGGACTGGGGAGGGGAAAATAAAATGATTGACATCTATATCTTTACAATGACCTTCTAAAGAATCGTGTCTGATGCCATTCTCACTACAGTGTACTTTGAGGTTCAAAGATGGAAAAGCACGAAAAAATACATCTTCAGAAAATAAAACCCTAATATTCAAAAGGATGATGTTGGGTTTTTTTAAAGCAGCAAACCGTAGAAATATAAACGGCACATAACGTTTTTACTAGCTGTGCATTAAGAAGCAGCATTTTACAAATGTGCTGCATCCAAACAGTCTGGACATCATTTAGCCATTAAACCAAACATAAAAAGTGTAATAAACCCACAACTTAAACCAGCAATTAGTTTAACAAACAGCCCAGATATGGGTAAGGCGGCTGGCATGGCCACCACGTTAAATGAAGCTACTGGACACATGGAAGGAAGACGGCACCGGATCGAACCTGCAGCCAACAAACAGACAGAGAGGTTAAAAAAAAAAAAAAAAAAAGGGGGTTAGGAACGTCACACATTACACAGGGATTTCAAAACAATTTAAGACTCGCTTTCGTTTGTGAAAGCTTTTCTCACAGCAGGCCCATTAATACAGAGCCAAATGGAGACTTTTGCCATTAAAAAATAATTGAAAACATCGAAAGCAAGGAGACTATTTGCAGTCTTTAGGAGAATGAAAAACGCATCATAAAAACACTGGAACATTGGAACTGACAAATCTACAAAGACAACTAGTTTGGTTTGTGCTGACACAGTTCAAAATGAAGAACAATGTGCCAACGTAAAAATTTCTACGTCCTATTAATTTTTTATGAGTCACCATATTTCGTCAATTCGTATATCATGAAAGCGTATTAGAGGTGTGTATGTGTGTGGGAGGTAGAGGTTGGGGGGGGGCGATCACAGAAGAACACTAAATTTGGACGCAAGTAGTATCACCATGTCAGCATGTTACACTGAACATCGGAAACGGTCCATTTAACCGCACCGTACGTCTGCCTGTTCCTCTCATTTGCATACTTCAGCAGCACGGTGATGGATGAAGATAGATGGAGGAAAATCAACCTCATTGAAACAACTGTTTTATCAAGGTTAAACTACCCTCGAAGCTCTTAACCCCTTTTTATCTGGCCAGTGTTTTAGGAATATTAATTTATCAATACAATCTTATCAGCCTCCCCCCCCACCCAGCCAGGACCACGTTGCCAGGGATACGCCGAAACGATTCGAGCGGGGCAATGGAGAGGCGGAGGACAGCCGCTTTATGACTCTGCAGCCAGGACCTGCTGTGCACATTGTCAGCTGACATTTTCATTAAAACTACGGAGTGAAGACTCCAATAAATTAAAACAACGGCGGAACAGACAGGGAAGATTCAATTTCTCGACTCCGCGAGAGCTGAGCAGACAGTGCTGCACACGGCACACGTGCCGTGGAGGCACTGAGAAACTCTTCCAAAGACCGTCTGATTAACCCGATCGCCTTCCTGCAACCTTGGAATCCGTAAGAGATTTAAGCTCGAGAGAGAGCCAAATGCTGCCTCACACACAGACACACGCAGACGCACCACACACCACCCTCGAGTTACTGCGGGGACCCCCCGCATCAGTCAGCCTGCTCTTACCACCCGAGCTCGACAGACGTGAGGCAGGCTGCGGCCTGCTGCATTAGACCAACGTTTTCATTTTGGTTCACCGGCGAAGTAGCGTACTACTGTAGACAGGAAGTGGGGGGGGGGCAAAGTGACCTAGGAAGGATAGGAGTGATAACGGCAAGCACACAAAAGGAAAAGCAGAGGACGTGGGGGGGGCGGGGGCTGCAGTGCAGCTTGAGGACAAATGTTAGCGCACATGGCTCATCGCACCACACACTCTGCGGAAGGAGGAGGTACAGATGTGGGCTAGGAGCTCCTCTACTGGCCCTGCTGTCCCAGAGGCTGCACGCTAAGCAGAAACAGGCAGCAGCCAAAGGTGGCTAACGCTGATTATGCAAAAGAAAGGGAAGAACGAGCCATCCGCAGAGTACCGGCAGGAGTTAACTGTGCATGACTAACACGGGCAGAGGCAATATGGAGAACGGAGCAGAGTGGGGGGGGGGGGGGCGGGGTTATGAAATATTCAGTTAAAAGACACAAAGCCCCAGCGGAGCGCCAGACTGGGCATTCGTGGGCCACTTCTCAAGGACGCCCCATGTGCCCCGCTCTCAGCATTCATGCTACGTCCACGGCCAGCTGACGGTGATGTCAGGCCCACGGTGGGAGAGGGGAGCTTTATTTTTAACCAAGCGGCACCTTTCACACCAAACCATCCTCAAAGTCCTACCGAAATGAACCTGGCAGCGATCGCATCAGTGAAGCCCCCCCCCCCCGAGATGGACAGACCGGCTGTTGTATGTCTAGGGGCTTGGGGGGGAATGTCACAGACCGCCTGACATAACCCTCACGCAAGGCAGCTGCCAAACGGCCCTGACCCAAAAGAACCCGCGACTCGGCTCGCTGTGCTAAAAGCTACCTGCGACGTCACCCATGAATGCTCTGGGAAGCCATCCAGGTCCGTAACACCCTTCCTCTCCAGCACATTTATTTCCTTCCACAGCAGAAGGTCTACATGCTTGCTTTAAAACCCCCTCCCCTCCCCCCCAAACATGCAAAGGCAGTCTATTTAAAGATGCTGAGTCTTCTCCTGAAACCATCCTCGGTATATGGCAGTGGAAGGTGGTGCCCTGCGGACACGTCCGAACGCAGGCACACCACCCTCGTCAGGGCGCGTGCCGAGACCCCATTTGGTTCACGGCGCTCCTGAGGAATTTAAGGGTGTGAACTTCCACCAAGATCCTAAACTTTGAGCTTCTTGACAAGCACAGGGTCGTTATGACGGCAGTGGGGTACAGGTTAGACCCAGAGCTTTAAACACAAAGACGCCAGCCCTAGAATTCTCTCAGGCCCCCCTGAAAAGCCCTCGCTCGCAGAAAGCCGTGTGCCGCCTGATGGGACGCCTTCTTCGCCTAGAGCTCGTCAGCGGCGACAGGAGCGCAGGCGAGGAGATGCGTCTCTCCCTAGAAAACCATCACACCTGACGCAGTCCTGCGCGGAAAGCCCCATTTCCATCGTGAGAATGGCTGGCTGCTGACTCTCAAATGAGTCACGTGACCCAAAAAAAAAAAAAAACATTCCTTCCCCTTTTTTTCTCCCCCAGAATACATGTTTTTAATGTCATCACAAGGGGTGTGAGCGGTGTGACACGCAGCTCGTCGCACTGACACGTAACATGCGGCCCTGCCGCGTTAACGTGCTACCAGTGACAGCCCCTCCAGTCCGCCGCAGACAACACAAGGGCGTCACTACGGCAGTGACGCCAGTCAGCCGGCTTTTCACCTGTAAATAAACCGACCAATCGTGACGCTGGCCATTCAGCTGGTGGTGGGGAGTACTGGGCCAGCTCCTGATGTGAACCCCCAGGATGTGTGGAGGCTACAGTAACGACGGCTAGTCCCCAGGCCACATTAACGTGCATAATTACACAGCGCTGGAATGCACCACTGGCTTGGGGATGAGAAGCCTTCTGACATTTCGGGCATGATTCCAGGAGAGGACTCCCCAGGACCAGGCCGGCGTAGCCTCATACAGCACACCACGGCAGCTACATCCATCAGCGGCGTTCCGCAAAGCCGACAGAGGCTGCTTCCCATCCCACTGGCACCGGAGGGAAGCATAGCGAGCAAGCATCATTAGCATAAATTAGCATACGGCTCCATGAGACACACCTCATTGCGATGCATTACTTTCAATTATTGACGCGTGCCACCCCCCTGGGCTGGCACAACCCCCCCACCTCAGCGGCATCTGAAACTAGAAGCTTCACAGCCCACAGCCAACAGTCCACTCTTCCTTTAAAGGCCTGTAGCCGTTTCTACGAGTGACGCGCTAACTGCGTTTACATCACTAACACAAACCCTCACACCGCATAAGACCTTATAAACAAGACAGTTTCCTTCTTGGCTGTCAAATTTATAAATAATCTATATAACTGAGGTCTCAATCAGCGTCTCCCTCAAATAAACTAATGTAAAATTTGAAGCTGGGGTGCAGACATAGACCGATACCCGGGATAACAGCACTGACCTGCGCCATTTTCCCTCCGCATCTCACGTAAACACAGGCGGCCCACGGACAGCCAGCATAAGCCCTCATCCAGGGAATCATCCTTATGCAGGCATACATAATGCATGCGTGTGTGTGTTGGAAAACATAATGCACATCGATACAGGGGAGATGGAGGGAGCTGGGGACACACACACACACACACACACACACACACACACACACACCCAAGCGTGGCACAGCAATGAAGCACACATGCTTACTTTACGGCACAAGACGTCCGACGCGAACCAAAGAAAATCTGTCAAGGGGCCCCTGATCAGAGGAGGAACACGTCCCTTTAAGGAGGGCTCTGCGAGCTCGCGTTGATGTATGGAGAGGCTGGATGGGGGGCGAAAAGCGTGGCAAGAACCACGGATGGGGGGGGGTGTAACGGTGCCGTCCTCTCGCATTCCACCGAGCCCAGGGCAAAGGAGGAATAAATGTTGATTAGTGCTGATTCTGTCCGACGAGCGCCAGCCGACTGACAGTCGGACTAAGCTGCAACGAAAGAGGACCATTAATCTTGGTCTGCTTTAAGTAGCGTATATTAATTTGTGTCATTTTTACTAAGTCGAGCCGAGAAGGGCCTCTCGTGGCTCCACGTCTGCCTGCTCCTTCCCGCGGCGCCAGAGAGCAACACTGGCGGCGGGATCGGGCTGCGGCCGGCGAGGAAATGAGATTGCAGCCCCTGGATTAAAGGAAACGAACTCCTGCAGTGTTGGTATGGCAACCATGGACAGACGAGGCACTCGCCATTCAGTTTAACATACATAACAAATTTGCAGATTTTAATACATTTGTGACGCATTTAGGACTGGTAAAAAGGTATAAACCCATAGTAAAACGTTCGCTTGAAATTCACAGCCTGCAAGCAGAAGGCAGTATCACCGAGTGCTGCTTGGAGAGTTCATAATCTACTACAGACAAACATGAAAAATAAAGCAATAACAAAACAGCTCCGCATGGCACGCTGTCACGAAGACGAACACTCTATTCGCAGACAAATCTCCTTTCTGAAGCTATTCCTAATAAAATAACTGACAGGCCATTTAGCTGTAATTGATTTGAACACAATGCATGTTATACAGCTAAGAGAAGTGGCGATTTCAGAAAGAAAGTGTGTGTTTGTAGGGCGGTAGGGATGGATGGGGACTGAGAGTGTCGGAATGAGACACAACTGCTGTAGGATTCTGGGCCATGGCCTTCTGTGCTGCTGATGACTTCGTCCTGAATATTCTCACATCACGGCAAACATTAACTACCTCACCCACGCTGTTACAGACACTCCACCCACAGAGATCTGATAGTGAAGCAAACGGGCATAAACACACACAGAACTGATGACTACTCAGCTCCCATCCCTCCTTTCTTCCCAAAACATCACCAGGATCCCTTGAATTGGGAGATTATTTTTTTCTCCCGCTCTCTTTCAACATACCTGCTCATGTGATGTTAGCCGCCTCTGGATATAAGCAAGGCCGTTATTATTAGACGGAACCCAGCGGGGTCGGTCAACGAACTGATTCCCGTTACGAAAGAGGAATGGAAAACGTGGCCCTTCTCTTCAAGCCCGAACAGATGAGCGTGGCTCACACCTGGAGACAAACGCATGTGCGACGCTGCAAGAGCAGCTTTCCAGACAGAAATACATCAAAACAAACACTCATTTCAAGAGAAAAAAAGCTATATCCTAAAAGATAAAAAACTAAGGCTACTTTAAAAAGACTCAGCTTAATGTTAATTCTAAAATGTTGGTTTTCGTGACCCTCCGAGCTTCTAGGCCGCAGGAAAAGCCTGCAACACTCAACAATCAATTCACAGCAAACCTGTTATCACAGCTAATTACCAAACTGCACAGCAGTTATACATTTCTTTAATTAGCCTCTTAAAATATGATTAACATGTCTCAATTATGCCAGTGATAATTTGCATAATTTATAAGGACTCCTAATTGCGCGCGAGTTCAGATTTTAAGCTTGGTAATAAGTGAGCACAAAATGCATTACGGGTTTACTGAAGCATGTCTGTCTCACTGCCAATATACGGATTCATAATTACATTTCAAGAGCAAGGGGGAACAACACGGCACTCTTCCTTGCCGGCATACCGTCACGTTCTCCGGTTTTCCGCCACATCCTTTCAATTTCTCACAGATCTTAAGTGCCGTCATTCACAGGGTGATGGGAAGATGCGATTGGATGCCCTCCAGGACAGTTCGTTTGTTTTTAATACCATTGGCAGGTAGTGCAGACATGGAAAAGGCAGGACAAACACACTGACTCACACCACGGGCACTTCTTGGAGCGACCCTGGACTGAGACGATGTGAAAGACAACACTTCCGGCCACTAGTTAATGTTTTTGCGCAAAGAGGCTCTCGCATTACTGCCAATACCATCCTGGATCATCTCAGGGGCGATTTGTTATGCGAGCATTTCTGTTGTTTTGCTTCCGCTTGAAGTCGCTGGTTTAAAAAAATAAATAAAATTGTGATTCCTGAAATCTGTTTGCCATTGACAGAGTAGTATTTAATGCTTACAAACAGAGGTCCTGCACAGAATAACAGTGAAGCCCATCATTCACAGAGGCTGAAGCTTTCAGACATGCCTGATAGCCTCAAATATTTCACTCTAGCCCTCTCGATGGTTGGCAGCCTTGGTAACTGAGAAGACGATTGTAGTCCTAGGGAAAGCTGATGTACGTGTTTGTTTGAGACGGTAATAGGACTCAGAGGGGTAATAGGATATCAATGGACCCATGTCTCATAAAAACGGATACATGACAAGAGTCTGAGTGAATTAATGACCCTAAAAATGCATTCAGCTTTAAAAAAAAAAATTGTGTAATCACTCTAACAGTATGAATCCCACCAAATCTGTTTTTCCACCATGTAACTTGCTTGACGCTATAAAAACACTGAAAACAAAAAATATTACATTTGCATGATTGAAGCCTAAATTTTGCTCTTAAAAAAAAAACACATTTTCTTCAAAAAAGATTTTCAGCTTCATTCACCAGAATTGCTGTAGTGATCGCTGCAAATCGGCATCGCTGCCCCCAACCAGCTGAAGAAACGTCATGTCGTACAGCCCAGCAGCTTGACATGGTTTAGAAATGTGAAGCAAAGCAGTGCCTGTGAGAAGCTCCTTTATGTTAAGGGCAAACTCGAGTATTCAGTACCCAGAATTTTCTCAAATTATTTTTAAACATCTCTTGCTCTAGATTGTTTTGCCTCAACAGAAGACAGACTTGTCAAAAGCAACTAAAGCATCCTGTATATTTGATACGGCTAGAATAAGTGAGTGAACAGATAAATTACGAAGCTGAAGCAAAAGTCACACTTTCAGGATATAAGTTGGGATTCAAGACTATCCACAGCAAGCCCCGAACTCTCAAACTCCATCTTGAGTCAGAAAGATCTGGTGCGAGAAAACATCTCCTGATCAAAGCTGAATGTCCGCGTTCACTTTCATGGGCTCAGAGCTCCTGAAGCAGCACACATTAGCATGTCCCTGCCAAGGTGGACGCCAGCTTCCCATGGTGCACTCTCCGAGGCACCCTCCCTCTCCCGAGCCCCCACTAGAAAAGCAGCAGGAGGAGGAGAGTAATCATTCAGGTAAGACACGTCACATACACAAAACGCCGAGTCTCCTAACCCCAACTCTTTCTACTTTTGTTTTGTTCACAAAAGCAATTTCCGTGACACTCAGCTACTATAAATAGTTGTATTAACACAAGAGAAAAATCAAAACCCTGAAGCTCCCCCTCCCCCCATTGTTTTCATATTCAGCACTTGAACAATGTCTAACAGCCCCATCTTCCAGAAAAGGCCCGCTAATTAGAGAAAGAGCCAAGTGGCCAGCTTTCTGCCAAGCCATACCTAACTGTTCCTTCCGATAAAATAAGAAATCTGCCTGTCCCTGACCTCCAGAAAAGATAAACACAACACGCAAAACAAACTTCAATAAAGAAAGCGGACAGTCAATAGTGAAGGTCTCATATGATATATGATATACAAAACACATCAAATATTCATGGCAATAAAATGTGCAAGTAATGGTATATATTAGAGAAACCCAAATACCCGATATCTATCGGAGACTTTATTTCCATATTCTACATTTATATTCTATTTTTATTCCTATATTCTACAGTATATAGCAAATTTCCCCAAGGGATCAATAAAGTATATTTACTGTTACAGTAAATAATGACTGATACCACAGATGGTATTAGGCTACCATTTACAGTAATGGTCAAAGGCAAAGATGAGCAATTATAGGGGAAGGAAAAAAGTTAAAATCTTCTGTAAAAACTTAAGACATTTATGGAGGACAGCCTACACCACCAGCCCCAGGGGTCACAAGGAGGTCTGTGACAGAACTGCAAAAAATTGAATAAAAAAAAAAAAAAAAAAAGGCTGGAGGGGTTGGTCAAGGGGGTGATCTGGCTGGCTGCTACGTGGTAGAGGTAATGAAACCAGCCTAAAATCCAGGTTCCTCAAGCCTGCATGAACACGGTCATAAAAAAAGGCCACTGAATCCAGGATCGTTAAACCTGCAGCATGCAAAACTCGCAGGGTCTCGTCGACAAGTCCAAATCAACTCCCTGCTACAGGATCACTCCTGTGTTACGATTTCAGTCCAGGGAATAGTAAGCAGAAAGGCTATACAGGGTTTAGTAGAGATCTCCTGCTTAATTATTTACGCTTTAAAAAAAAAGGACAAAAACCGCTTAAAAACCACTATTAAATGAAAGTGTGTGAAATGACATTTCAGAGCTGTAAATGATACTGGATGTGTTTCTGCAAGGTAGTTAGATCTTGGGCAGGATGCAGCACTTTATGTGTCATTGATGTTTTTTTTTTTTTTAGAACCACATCACCAGGACCCAGTTTTGATCGATGAAACCCAACATGAACTGAATGGAAAGGGGGCTGTCGACGCTTCACTCAGCCTGTGAGGATCATTGGAGTGACGGCCAACTGGTCTCTAGTGGGCCGAGCAGTCTCGGGACCGTATTTTTGGACTCGCTGTGGCCAGTTGGCCTCCATGACGTTGCAGGATGGCTGCAGCAAAGAAGCGTCACGGGACTGGACACGGCCTGCTCCATGTACAAAATAGAGCACGATGCTGTGCTTCCATGAGGTGCCGGTAGAGAAGAACTACAGCAACCCAAAGACCTGCATCTCAATCTATCAAAGCAAACAGACGGTCTGGGTAGCTTAGATGTTAATTTTTACAGCTGCAGAGCCCACACAGCAAAGGTTTCCTAGTCCGACACATCATCTTGACTCACTTTGAACACTTACACCGCATTTCTTACCAATCATTACCACCCACTGTCAGACTCACCATTTTTATTTATTCCATCTGCTCTTGCCCGGCCACGGTCATCTCCTTAATTATCTTCCATCTTTGTTCTCCAGACTAACGTTTAACATTGAATAACAGTCTAGTTTCATATTCTTAAAATTTGTTCACAACCAACCTGCAAGATTTTTGCTAAGGGCGCTATGATAAAAATAATTACATATATGTATACACACACACACTTTCCCTTTTAAAGGGGGGGGACCAAAACGTATATTAAACAGTTAAGGCTAAACTTTCCGAAATTAAATGTAAATTTAAAAGGAGAAAACAGATAAGGCCACAGAGAAACTATTAACCCAAGGTCCTAGCCGCAGGCAGCAGCTGCGTTCGCTCGCTCGCTCGCTCGTTCGTTCGTTGGCTCGCTCGCTCGCTCGCTCGTTCGTTCGTTGGCTCGCTCGCTCGCT
>JAACJT020000036.1:1619446-1634866 GCA_009936485.2 Gymnarchus niloticus
TATTAACCCAAGGTCCTAGCCGCAGGCAGCAGCTGCGTTCGCTCGCTCGCTCGCTCGTTCGTTCGTTGGCTCGCTCGTTCGCTCGTTCGTTCGTTCGTTGGCTCGCTCGCTCGTTCGTTGGCTCGCTCGCTCGTTCGTTGGCTCGCTCGCTCGCTCGCTCGTTCGTTCGTTCGTTGGCTCGCTCGCTCGCTCGTTCGTTCGTTCGTTGGCTCGCTCGCTCGCTGACGCCTGTACGTCAGCTCCAGCAGGGAGAGAGCTTGCAGAAACCCGACACCCAGAAACCTTCGAGCTGCTGGCTGGCTTCCGTTACCGACCCAAACCTGTATGTGCCGACAGCCCTTTTCACAATGGTTCTACAAAAAAAAAAAATAATAAATAATAAAAAAATCACAGTCTCACACTCACAGCTAATCGCAATCGAAGTGTTTACAGACAAACACACCGACAGAGAAACAAACGCACAAGCTTAGCTTTTTTTTTTTTCTTTTCAGTATCCTTAGCGTCGACGCTGTGGAACTCGACATTCTTCCGCACTTGAAAACACAGAGACGTGTTTGGAATGAAACGGGCGTAAAGTGCGATACAAAAAAAAAAAAAAAAAAGAGTCTGGAAAGAAAAAAAAAAAAAACCACTTGGCTTAAATAAAGTGTTCCTTCCTCCGCCTTTCCTGTGAGCTGACAAACACGGCCATTCTTGTTTATAGTTCGCCCCATTCGGCTCCTTACAGCTGGGTCCGGCTCTGTAAAAATACACAGCGGGGGTCACAAGTTCAGGCCCGTTCTGCCCCGGGGTCGCCCCCCGGTGCCGCCCCAGCTGTCAGCCGCTCCAGAGATGAGCTGAGACGACTCAGGAGTAGCCCCCCGGGGGGGTACTCTCACACCGCCACGAGGCCCCCGGAACGTGCCGCGTGGGACGCACGGTCAGTCGCAGAGGGGCTCGAGACAGCCGCACGATTCCGGCGCGCTCCACGGACGCCGAGCGAGCCGGCGCGCGCGGAGGAACCAATTAGCGTCACGTCGATACTTAACCTTCTCACTCAGGGAAGCGCGTCGCAAAAACGAAGATAACAGGTGAGCCCAAGATTTAATTAGCGCCACAAGCCTCTTCCCGGTCATTTTAACAGCCATAAGAGGAGATCCTTCGAGAATAATAACAAAAAAGGGACGTGTATACAAGCTGCACGAAGCGATTCGGGGTCAGGAGAAATCCACAAGCTCTGCTGGGCCCGGGGCTGCCTGACGAGGCGGCTGCCGACTGATTTAATGGGCGCTTCTTCGCAAACCACCGGGGACCCCGGCTGCAACAACGTAAAGCCGAGGATACGGGCTGAGTCTTTAAAATATAAAAAGAACTGACAAAAAACGCGGCTCTCTCCTCACTCCGTGCTCGGCGCCATCCCAGCAAATGTCACCTAGCAGTTTGAGTCATTTTCTCTCTCACGGTGGAGAATAATTTCAGTACCGGCTGCATGGCGCGAAAATACATCCTTAAATTAAATGCAGAGGGACTGAATTATGGAGGCGCGGTGCGCTGAGAGCATCGGCGGCGTCGACGCAGTCCCGCCGACTTACGGGAAGATTGCGTTTTATACAGGGATCGTTATTTTTAAATCGTTTTCAGCGACGGCCTCATGCAGCCTGTGAGACCGTAAAGCCACGATACAAATGTGGCAGGAGTCGGCAAGCCGTACAGTTATGTAGCCTATACACACACACACACAGACACACACGCATGCATGCACAACAGCACACATGCAAAGCCACAAATAAGAGAGAAGTACAGCATAAATCAATGAGTGAGCCACTCAAAAACAGCACATGAATTTTCTATCCCTAAAGTAAAACTTGAAGAGCCAAAAATAGATGGAAATAACTCAGAGGCAAGGGGGTGGGGGTGGGTGTATAAATAGGCTATCACATGTGCAGGAACGCCGAAGCACGAAAAGCACGAGCAAAAAGGGTCCCACCGTCCAGAAGGTAACCATCACAGCTGCAAGGCCAAAAGGAAGCTTGACCAGGGCTCCATCCTCAAAGTTCAGCCTGCTCAGTTCAGTCAGCGGCCAGGCGGCGACAGTCGGGGCGGTTTAAGGCATCAACAGCAGACAAAGCAACTTGATGCGAAGCCGTGTTCTCTATGTAAGACCGGTGACTTTCATATAAAGAGTGAGGACAGAAGAGTTTTATTCCTCTCCATTAGGTGTGAAAACTTCACAACATCATTTCTTGCACTGTAAAAAGGAAACTGAATCAGAGTCTGTCGTTAATTTCTCCATTTAAACGTCAATCTTCCTTTCTCCGCAGCAGCACACACGTGGAGAGGGGACAGTAGCATCGACTTTGAGAGCACACACCATACATGATAAAGTAGTGAGGGACAATACAACATGGTATGTATTGAAAGAATTACCATCACCCTTCCAACAATGGAAGAGGGACCCCCCCACCCCCTGACGGGGGTCCCAATCCGCAAGTCAAAGCAGTTCCCCCGCTGAGTTTTTATCTTCGAGATTCAAGTGCGTGAATGGCGAAAAACGAACAGCAGAGATCAAATTAAATAAAAACGTGCTACCTTGTGAGAGAAGGCTTGGGGGAGCAGAATACAAAAGCAAATTCAAAACCCTGCACTCAGATCTTTCAAATTAAAATGACTCGTTAGGTAAGATGGCCGCCCTTAAAAGAATGTCCTTCGTTTGGAAAGCAACAGGAGACCAAACAAAAGAGACCCTTCTGAAAAGAGCGCCGGCAGTGGGAGAGTATCAGGCCCAAACAGTCAGGAAGAGGTCCAAGTCACTTTGTTCTCCATCGCCATTCGAACTCTGGATGAACCCACAGAAACGCCAGGGTGCAGAACACCAGGCACAAGTCTATCGCTCCTGCGAGTACTGTGCGAAAAGAGAGAGAGAGGAGGAGGAGGAGGAGGAGGAACGTCTGTGAGCCAAAAGGTCCCCTGCTCCCCAGAAACAGAGGTCGACTTGGAGAGGAGGTGTCTTCGACAAAGAGGCCACTAAGGCAGAGTCATTAAGCAGTGGGCCACAGGCCAGGCTCCACTTCATGGCAAAGGAATCTTGGTAAATTACACGTTGGGGCTAATTAGGTGGACGAAACAGCCTCCTTTACCTGGCCACTATCCACTTCCCTTTCATGCAAGGAGCCACACTCAAAGTACACGGTAAAAGCAACCGTGTGGTTTAAATGACGAAAAATATTCAGCCTTCCTAGAAAGCATACTAAAGGGGTTACCATGACACAGAAACAGAACAGAATGGTACAATAAAGGGGGGGGGGGGAATTCATCAACAAGACAGCAACAGAAATGTGTTTTATCAGACTCGTAAGACAAGGAAATGGCGCGAACCGCTAACGGTAGAACAAACGCAGCTAATGGGGAAATTAGTGACTGAAAAGCACCTCAGGACTCTGACAGAAATCACATTTGGCGGACCTTAATCCTATGTCATCGACATAGCTCAACTGTTCACTGTAAACTTCCCCCCCCCCCCACTCACCCCCAGATCACAGAAACCAAAACTGACGAAATGCAGAGCTCGTCACACAAGGCTCCCATTTAGGGAAGGCTTCCCCTCTGGCCCTATAATGGTGGGGGCTTCTCTCTTAGGGTAAAACTAATCCCTTACACCCTCATATGACCTGAAGTCCGAACCCAACCAAACCCCCAACACACTACCACCAGACAGCAACATCACTGCACAAATTCAGAATTTTCGGAATTTATGCCCTGCACCACTGGAACTACAACACTCCCGTTTGCTCGCACCCGCAGCGCTGAGGACTCCTCCGTCACCACCATCTCAGAGCCCTCTTTAACTCTGTGAAGGATTCAGCCACCAGTATTGAAAAATACATCAATTTGTCGTGATTTTGTGCCAGAAAGCTTGTTGCTGCACGAAATTTTCTTCTTAGCTCTCCGGGAAGTGCTCAAAAGAATGGAGTCTCACGGTTGCACAGAACAGAATGGCATTTAAGGCTCTGCAGTACTGAAGCTCTATCTGGAGGATGTCAGCCATATATCTCACTTCTGTGCTAATGACATTTCCATTCAACGTTTTAGTCAATATGAGTCAAGCAATTGTACAGCTTCAAGTACATTACAGCTACGTAACGGCCTTACTTTGAATTTATGTCTCACAAAAACATAGCATTTCATTTTCCAACAACGGCCTCAAGTTAAACACTGCACTTAATTCATGAGTACCAATGCAGCACAAAACTTCTACTTTGCGCGTCTCCCTTTGAAGAAGCTTGCAAAAGAAACATAATTACATTAAATATACTTATAAGAATCACATACAAACAAGGCGTCTGACATAGTAAAAGCCGTGACCATTTCGGCTTTAAATGAAAGATGACTACGTGGAAGAAACTCTGCACTCTGCTGAGGCATTTTAAGAAAGAGGAGAAACATCATCTTTTACCTGTCTTTTCTTTAATTTCACACAAGACGTTGAAGAGGGCCGGCTTCATTCTGTGGCAATTCAATGCGTGTTTCCTAAAACGGAACAGGCAATGCCGCTTAATACAGCTGCAAACACGCTACATTAAGTTAAGCGTTCAAAGATAAGGGCACATTTTCATTAGCGACTGATGTATGCGAGGCTGACAGAACAATAGTATTTCACACAGCACATGATTAATTAGATACGATAATAATGAAGGGAAAAAATTAAAGACGGCACGTTTATAATTATTTTATAACAACTAAAACATAATTCAGTTTTAGTACCATAAATATGACAACAGTATGATTTCTCCCAAACTCAAATTCGGAAATATAAAACTTAAAAAAAGCAACACTATTACGTATACTGTGCTTATCTGTTAAACTAAAACAAGATTATTTTGCTAATCCGTCGTATATTTCCGACGTATTTCTGAAGACAGGAAAATTTTGTGAAGTTGCCCGATTTTAAATAAGGCTTCCTAATTTTGGTAGTAATGGTCACAATTTCAAAGTATTCCAAGTTTCATTTAAAAATATATCTGAAATGAGTCAAATGAATGTGTATAGGCATAATTATAATTCACAATAATAATGCTGTACTATTTTATTGTCATTTTGTGAACTGCATTATTTTTAGTTTTTATTAGCAAATCATTGGTTTCAAATATTCTTTTATTTTAAAGCAGTCTGATTAAATACCGCTGTATGCCAACATAGCAACAACAACAACAACAATAATAATGAACAATAACAACAGCAGACCCCTTTCCCCGACGCCCACACCGGCAGCCCTGTTCCACTGTTCCCTAGACTTTGTCCCTGTGTCCCTTTCTCCATGTCCACTCAGCTCTGCCCCTCTTGCCGTCCCCTTATTCAGTCCCTCTATCCCCTCTCATCCTGACCCCCCTCGTCCTGTCCCTCTGTCCCCTCTTGCTCTGTCCCCCTGACCCCCCTCGTCCTGTCCCTCTGTCCCCCTGACCCCGTCTTCCGTAAACACCGTACAGCCGACGCACGTGTCGTCGCTCGCGCCCTAACTGGACTGAGGAGCCCGGCACGCGTTTTCGCACCTTCCTCATTATTAAAATAACAGAGTGAACAATATTCAATATTTACTGGCTGTTGTATTCCTGGTCATGGTGCAAACCGACCAGACAGACGGCGCGAGTTTGGCGGCGCAGAGAAACATACGAGGCGTGTTTCCTCCAGTTTATCTTTATGTAATTATTAATAAAGGGGGGGGGGGCGTGCTTAATTAATGAATCAGCTCGTGTTTATAAAGTCAGCTGAGCTGTTTACGGTTAAACCCACAAGTTAACGCTCTTGGTAAAAATAATATTTCATGGTAAGGACCAGCCATCGCTGTTACACCGTTATACTTGTATATAAAGCAAAGATGAAAGCTGCCAGCAAGCGGCGGCCAGTCGTACTCGGAGAGTCAGCAGCAGAAACTGAGATGCGATGCTAGCCTGCCCGCCCCCCAGTGCAAAACGTCCAGGTGTGGACCACCCCAGCCCGTGATATAACATGGTGGCACTGAGCGTTCAGCTGGTGCTCGGCCAAGTTTATTCCGAATTATCACCGGGGTTGTTAGTAAGGGGCCGTCTGTCATTCCTAGCTTCGTTTTAGCTACGGCACTGCCAGCTAATCTTAATGGCTCTACAGCCCGTAATTACACCGCGATCGCTATTTCAAGTCTCCCACGAGCATGCAGACGTCGTCTGCAGCATGCACCGACCTGGAGCCCTCCGTCCGACAGCTTACCTGGCCTGTGCTTCGTCCAGACTCTGGTCTGTGATGGTCATGATCTGCTGTAAAATGTCCCCAATGTCCTGCTTCCTGCCCTCCCCGTCCGTGCCCCCAGTGCCGTCCTGCATGTGCGGAGCCAGGCCGGGGTGTCCGGCCATGCCTACCCCGTGGGAGTGCATCAAGCGGGGCTGCTCGTCCATCTCAGTGCCCCCCACCCTCCCACCTTCGGGCTACAGGAACACCCTAAGAAGATTCCTCTGGATTTCTGCGCCTCTCCCTCGACTGCTCCCTACCCAGACCGGGGGCGGCGGGGGGGGGGGGAATAAAGCAGCCTCCCGTACGGCGCTCTCCACCCGCTGAAATCGGATCTGAACTGCTGCCTTTGGCCACTCCTGCTCGGCGAGGAGGGGAATACTTTGAAGTTTTACACCTAGCTGCAGAATCCTTCGCGATAAGCATGCAGGAGCACTCCGGAGAAACGCAAACTTTCTTCTCCGCCCCCTTCTCCCTGTGCTTCTCCGCGCGCGCCGGCCCCGGGTTCGACACGCGCAGCTCTGAGCGCCTCGCGACGATCCGCCGCTTTTGTTCGGCTCGGGACGGGCGGCAGACGACACCGCTATGAGCGCTGGGCTCTGGCTCCGCCCTCCCGCGCCCCGATTGGATCGGCGGAGACGGCATGGCTCCGCCCCCGCCGCGCCGCGCCGCTTCGGGGACGTCAATCATGAGGCAGCGGGGGCGGGGCTGCGGTAATAAGCTTAAAGAGGCGGTGTTTGCGCTGGGACGGGTCCGGGGTGGCGAGATGGTGATGGATTGAACCTGAACTTGAAATAAATAATGCGCCTTGACGCCAGGGGTCTGCTCTTGTCTCCCACTCTGACCAGAGGAAGACCTCCATTTTTAGAACAGCAGTCCATTTAATTTTCCTGACCGTTGCCAAGAAGTAGATTTATAAAAGCTAACAAAATAATCGACTTCTCCCCCATATATTAGACATGCACCATAGGTAAGCCGTTTAACTTCACATCAATGAAAGCAGCAGCAGTCCTGTGAAAGCACGCACCCTACGTCCAGGAGCGTTGACTAGGGGACTATGCTCATGGACAGTATTCTATGATTTGCAGTAAAATGAGGAGTTAAAAGCACCAGCAGCCATCAGCATGGCGCTCCCTGGGTTCCCTGTCATGCGTGCAGCTTCGTAGGCCGTCCGTCGCTCTTGCAGGTGCCTTTGAAGGCTGCGCTTGAGCAAGCATCACCGGCCCAGTGACCCAGAGAGAGCAGCCAGGCAGCGAGCCTGGGGACGGTCCTGTCCACAGCAGGACGCGGGGTCTGTTTGCTTGAGCTGCTGTAAGTTTGAATCATTTCCTGAAAAAAATCGGCGGAGGAAGTCCAGGGTCCTCAGCAGCTGTACATTTGTCAAAAGACGAATCAGTCCATCTGATCACCACGCCTCACAAGCAAACGTATGAATACAACCCGCATCTCGTGGCTGAGTTAACAGTCTATAAAGTTTAAATTACATAGCTATATGGTTCAATGCATGCATATGCAGCAACCATACAGTGACCACCTGATGTCATTTATTTAAACTCATTATTTTGGACGAATGTCTTTCTTGATAAACCATGTCATAATGCAACAACATAGCAGGTGTATTAAATTTACCTAAGAATGGACCACATCGTAATAACACCAACGTCCACAAAGACTTTACAACTCATTCAGTGTGAATATAAGGAAGGCAAAGCAAATGAGCCAAATGGGAGAAGAAAAATCCATTCAGGTACGTATGAAGGGTTAAACACACAAGTGACAATGCTGAAGGGTTACGCAGCACGCTTACACAGGGTTACACAGCACAAGTGACTATGCTGAAAGGAGACACAGCATGTTTGCACAAGGTTACACAGCACAAGTTAGCTGCCCTTCAGCATACACAAAATTTACAGAAGATGTGCAGGTCAAAATTGAGTTTTGAGTCAGTCTGGACTGAAGCAATGTTAACGACAGATCAGAAGCACCAGTCTTTTCTCAACATTAGCACAAATCAAGGTAGAGCACTTCAGTAAGCTCTGTGTGAGGCACAAGACCTGGGATGGTCCTACACCGATTCCTTTCCAGCCCACCATTCACAGCTGCCTGTGTCTACGGAGGCCACGTGCGGTTAGGGAAAGGAGAAGAACAGAGCCGCACAGGCGCACAGACCCAGGAAATAGCAAGCTTCTCCCCACACTACATCTGTGCGTCTCCCCCGATGGGTTTGTTCAATCCACGGTGCTGCAGGCAGCACACTTCTGTCCAGCTAGCCTGTTAAATTGTTGAATGCATCTAGTCGCGACCTGAACCTTCAATGCCTCAAAGAGCAACACCGTCCCTTAAATTCAGCAGCTGCACCGGCAGCAGTCAATACCAATTGCCACAAACAAATCAATACTCCTGATGACTTTGTAGGGCAGAAAAGAAAATGCCCACACATTAATGACTGCAGGAGGCTGGTCGAAAAGATCAAATGGCCGCCTTTTAGCCGAAAGAGAGGAATGATGGCTCCCATTTTCTGCCTTACGCTGGCTAGCAGCGGCAAATTGAAGGTGATGTGGAGCCCAGTGTGTTTGATAAGGAGCGACTCCCTCCCCCCACCCACTAATAAGGGTTCACTTACTCAATGGCTGCCTGAGACGGCCTTGTCAAATGTAACACTTCAGTGGAAGCGGCGGTTGGGTGCCACCCCTCCGTTTGAGTAGGAAACCCAGGATGAGGTGGAAGAGATGTCTTGCTGTGCCCATGCTATATATGTGTGTACTTAAGATGTATTTCGTCTTGTTCCTGCATCTTCTATGAAGTGTTGTTTTCTCTATGACTCTTCGTGGGGTTTCTCGTGATAAAATGTTTTATTTTAGAAAAACAATTTGGAGCTTCGTCGTGATCTAATTTGTCATTTAGTGGACTCCTGATGTTGTCATCCCCTTCGTTACAGCCTGATCTGGAGAAATCCGAAGAGATATTTTACCTGATATCATCTGGGGACGCTCCTCTCGGGGTCGTCAGGGGACGCACCTCTAGGGGTTGACAGGTAACGCACCTCATGGGTCATCTGCAGAGTCAAATCTGAGCAAATCAGAGCTGACAATGTTGCAATCAGGAGTGCGTTTGTGCTGAAGATGGACCTCGTGGCCTGTGTCCCCGGCCCAGTGCATATGAATGAATTTGCCTTTTCCCTCCAATTTTAATGCTCTTTTTGGTGATGTGTGTTTGTTTGGCTGAGGTCGTTAATCCAGGTGTGTGTGTGTGGGGGGGGGTGACGGCGTCGTGTTTGTGCATGTGAGGGAGAGGGGCACACTGCAAGAAAGTGAGACATTTAGCTGTGGCGCTGGCAGAGTTGGAGACTGGGGGGCAGGCCTGCTGGGGTCTCCTCCTAGGTGGGCTCATACGCTTTCCTCACTCTTTGTTACATCGATGGACATCATCCATCCTGAGCCCCATGGTCGATGAGAACGGCACTGATGTCAGAGGCTGTAATGAAACAGTAACCTCGCAAATGGCACAGTTCACATCAGTCCTATTATAATGATCAGCTGGACCACCAGACAGGGTCCTCTACTGTAAATACATCAAAGAGGGGACACAATTACTGTTATCATCATCCATTAACTGCCGTTATCGTTACATCGGCATATTTCCTCTCACCACAGCGGGAGTGGACAAGACCATTCCGGAACTGGTGCTAATGCCACACCTCAGCGGTACCTGACAGGAGAGACGGGGGCAGGGTAAACGTCAACCCGCAAGATGGCTCTGCATCTTGTTGGTCAATCATGGAATGGGCATGTCTGGGGGGTAGTGCAGGGTCATCAATAGAAAGATTAGCATGCTCAGATTTTGGGAGAAACATCTAGTGTGTTTTTTTGAGACATAGACTATTTGTTTGATATTACTGGCGTTTAACCAAAAAATATTTTAAAAGTACCAGGGGTGCTATGTTTTCAGGTGAGTCGAGGGTGGGCTAACGATTAAGGGCATCTTTGGATATTGGGGGTGGCCGCTTCAAATTCCTGGGACCCCTTCTGAAGTGTCTTTAGCCAAGGTTTCAGCCCTGAACTGCCACATAAGCATTTGGATACAAGCACCAGCTGAGAGGCGATAGAGGGTGAAAAGGTCATGTCTCACCGGAGACTAGGTTATGAGCTTCGTGAACGGGAGGCTGTCGTCATATCCTTCACGGCAAGGTGGGCAGTGGTAGGCTTGGGTCCTGCATGGGACAGCTTTATTTAACCACCCAACAAAGTACTTTAGCTTACTTCCCTCAAACCACAGAGCAAACTTACACAGATTATAAATCATTCTCACTAAGTGCTTGGGCTAAGCAAACATATGGGAGCATTCGGTAAGCAACATTAAGTAACACAAGGATGTTCCAGGCCTTCTCCTGGAATGTGGCTCCCCACATGGCTTTTGGAAGCGGCTTCAGAGATCTATACCACCAACATCCAAGGTGAGGTGGAAGCAGGGCAGGCAGAGGTCGGGTTATTTAAGATATTCAGCGTGCCATTGAACACGTGGGGAATGGGTCGACATCAAAGCCGTGAGTACTTCAGGTAACGAGCCCCAAGTGTAGGTAGCGTGCTGCTTTTCCCGCTGACGTTATAAATAGGTTAGAATTAATGGTCAAACAAGCCAACGTGAAGACGCCACCCCACGCGGGGCACATTCCCGTTACTCCGAGAGCATCGCGCGACGCAGCGCTCACACTGAGAGTGCGAGTACTACGGAGGAAGTAAATAAATGCTCTCTCCCTGTGACGATGCACATCGCAGGTCCTCTATTTTTACCGAGGACCTTGGAAAAGAGGTTGCTTTTCTCATTAACACCAGGATAGATGTTTCTCGACTTTATTGAAACTCACCGCAGCAGAGACGTGACCGTGGCCAAAGTATGTACCTTCTTTTGATATGCCGGCAAGAAAAATAGGAATTTGCTTATAACGTATTTAGCCGCAAACCAAGAAACGGGTAAAGCAAGTTGAATGTGCTGGTTTTGATCGTGCTGGTGGGCCAGTCTTTTCTGTACCAGTGAGTTACCGTACCTGCCGTGTTCAGGCCTTACTACCTTGGGAACAGCATCTACAGATGTCCTTTCTCAAAATTCCCCACAACAAATTGAGAGCAGCCCTTGAACGACCGTGAAGGCATGTCTGCATGCTCTCCTTCATCACAAGCGGCATGATAAGAAGCCAAAAGCAGACCTGTGGGCCCTCCGGGGCTATCTATGCATTGCTGCACACGTGGCGTTCCCCGGGGAACGGCGGGCAGGCAAACTCAATCAATCGAAGAGTCAATATAGTGACGGATGGGTTCATCCATCCCGATGAGAGATGCGAGCATGAGTTGGAGCCCCACCGACGGGCCTGCGTTGGCGAGGAACGCAGGAAGGCATGGAGAGAGGGGAGCCATTTGGCCAGCAATCAGGCAGAACTGGAGCTGGGCCTCCATGACAGGGGAATGGAAACAGCATGGAGAAGTCAGGAAGGGACCGGCCGACCCACGGAAAAAAGGAAAGGCCGTCGGCTGAAGCTGACAGGGTAGATTCTCACTCAATTTAAATGGAAGCATTGTTGCCGTATTTATATTCCAAAATAGATTGAACAAGATCAGATTAAAATTCTAATAAACCTTAGTGTACCATATAAATTACACACTTATGAATATTAAATATTTGCTTTCCTTTATGCAAAGTAATTCTGCATTTCTTGTTGCTCATGCAAGATTTTCTTTTTAAATCAGCAGTTTTATATTCCCAGTAGGGGTGAACGGGTGAACGGGTGAACAGGTTGAGGGAAGGCTTGCCCACAGCACCTCGAGGAGGGATTCTGCGACGTGCCCAAAGACACACAGAGAGCCATTGTTTAAGGGCCTCAGAAGGCTTCTGTGGAACCTCTGTGAGCCTGGTAAGAGCAACATTTTTTAAACACAAGATCAACCAGAGCGGATCATGGGCAAATGAGAGTCAGAGGTCAAATTCTTACATCTCCTCTAATATTTCAGTAATGCGCACTCTGTACCTCGAGAACAAGAGAACTTTCCTGCCCTTCATGGCTGAGCCGAGCAATTACACCGGGGGCCGGCCGCTCCTTAATCGAGAACTATACTGCAACGTGTGCCACCTCAGCCCCCCGTGGGCCCCACCTGGCGAGACCTTCGGTGCAGAGTTCAGGCCCGGCCCCCATCTACAGAACTGAAGCAGTATTCATTCAGCACGGTGCCATGGCCCATTTCCTTTCACCCGGATCCGACCTTATTAAACGTTTCTTACCAGAAAACAACAGCACGCTGCATTAAAAGGAAGCCAGGCTAAAGTTCCGGCGGTGAAGCAGAAGCCCAACTCCAAACAAAGGCGATCGCATTCTCAGTCAGGCACCGCGTCTCTTAATAGTTATTGTCGTCACTGGGGATTAAAAAAAAAAACTGGTTCACGTCCAACTTACTGTAACTTCAACAGCTTAATAGGAATGTGTGTTTTTCCTGAAGTCCGGAATGTTCTTGTCCGAATTCAGTCACTAATGCAATTTCCCTTGCTTTTAGTGGCTTTGAAAGGTTTAACTTCAATTCAGCAATTGTTTAAATGCATCAAGATTTAGAGAACTCATGCAAGATTTAATCATGTTCACACGAGAGCTACAATTTCACTCATTGTGTCAGCGTCAGTCGACTCCATGCCTTAAGTTGAGGAATTCAATCCAATACTTCAAACAGCCACGGTGAACTTGTGTTTTCATTTTTTCTCCTCTTTTGTGTTTTTTTTTTTTCCCTCTGCCCTTGGCAGTGTTCCATCTCAGAAGAAAGGGGGAGGAGATGAAAAGGCCGAGCACGCAGTCGCGAGCCGGCTTTGTTGGCTGCTGGGCGAGAGGTCCAACAGACATCCCGGGCATGGGGTGGCATCGGCAGCAGGCTGTAGGGACACCCCCGTGCACCTTACATGTAACTTTGGGGGTGTAGAAGCAGATCATATGAAGAGGAAATTACTGTTTAAATGGGTTAAATTTACATAAGCCACACTGATAAAACCAGGAGGCGCTTACATTAAGCTAACAAATATTCCTTATTCCTAACAGCTTCTCCTACGTTTTTCATACTGTTACATCAGAGCGTTGGAAAAATAAATTCCATTTTGAAGATTTTTCCACATACGAGGGTGGCCATTTTTTTTTTTTTTTACAGCATGCCAATGAACTTTTGTCAGTGACATACCAGTGGCACAGCATACTGGGAACCATTACGACGGCACACTGAGACCATAAAGTGGAAAGATGAAATGCATTCTTGGTGCAAACTCTACCCCCTTGCAGTAATCTGGGCCCGGCAAATAGGGAAGTCTTTTTTTCCTGCCTCGCAATTAAAGTCCAGGAATGTCTCCATGAGCGAGCTGTCACATCAATCACAGTCTTGTTTATTCATGCTCCTGATTATGTTTCCGTGGCGACACTCCTCCTTGCCCGTAATAGGCCTAATGTTACGATTGCCCTCACAGGCTAAACAGCTCAGAGAATATCGGCAGTTCAGCAAATGCCGTGGACAAGAGAAAGAGTTTATTGCAGGTCTGAGAAATTCACTTTATTGGAGGTTCAAGAGACTGAGTAACAACTGTGTTGTTGCTGTTTTTTCGTTATTATTTATGCTGATTTTACATTAGTTTGCCGATAAAGGTTTTGGAAACGTAAGGAAAATGTGACAATGACAAGACCCATGATTTGCATTTTGTAATAAAGGGCTCTCGTCTGTACCGTACATACACTCTAGCTGAAGGCAGTCGAGTTTTCTTCACTCCTGCAAAAATGGTTCTGAGTTTCCTGATTTCATTGAGTTTACAAGAAATAACAGACTCGTTTTATCCAATCAGAGCAGGAGCTTCAGGGCAAGAACACGTAATCCCATTGGCTTCCCCAAGGGGAGTTCAAGCAGGCCACAGACTGGGTTTGAAATGGATGTCTCCCAACAGGATAATACGGCCCTGAATTTAGACCCAGTGTTCACCCCCTGACAGACTAGTACATACTCCCACATACCAGCATCTGGGAAGGGAAGGGAAAAAAAAAAAAAAAACAGACAACACAAATCTTCTAGTCTGAGCAGTCAGGGTGAAAAAAGAAGCGTAGGGAGAAACATGGTGCAGTATCCGTATGCCTACATCTGACTGAGAAGTCCTTGATGAAATATTCAGTTGTTTGTGTTACACCGCCCCCCCAAGCATGAATAAAGTGCACTTCAGAGAGCAGATCCAGTCACAGCTCGGCAGTGGCAGGCAGACGGAACCTGCAAAAGTCACCCAGGTCCTGGGGCGTGGGCCAGAGAGCTGAATGAGGCTCTCATCAAAGCGGCACACGCGAACACAGCCCTCGCTTGGGTCAGCACTTTGCTGGCCTGGCGATCCATTGACCCTAAGGCTGGCGTGAAGAAATTGAGAAATGCTTGTTTTAATGTCTATTCAATATATACAGCATCTAAACTCGAGATGGGCTGAGCAATCAACTATCAATCCATTAGAGGGAGATGTTTTTAAAGACTGACGTGTCACTGCGGTGGAGGTGGGGCTGCATCGGACTCAAGGTTAACCTTTTACAGGCACCTGATTGTTGCTAGAAGGTTAAACAACACATTAACATGCATTAAAATATTAAATTATGGTTCCATTTTCTGTATGAAAGCAAAGACAACAGCATAAAAAAGGCTTTTAAAATTATGAAGGCAATTGGGGAAGGTGGAGCGGTGTGGAGAAGCCGTGTTAGAAAACGTGAAAGTGGATAGAGACACGGGGCGGATGGCGAGGTCGACCCAACCAACACGCAGACCGACAAAATTTTTGTGGCTGGCCTCCTCAGGCAGAAAGCTGCATAAGGAAGATGGGTGTAGTAACAAAGGGTGGAAGGTAGATGTAGTAATAAGGAGGAGAAGGTGGGTGGGGTAATAAAGAGGGGAAGGTGGATGTGGTAATAAAGAGGGGAAGGTGGATGTGGTATAAAGGGTGGAAGGTGGGTGGGGTAATAAAGAGGGGAAGGTGGGTGTGGTAATAAAGAGGGGAAGGTGGATGTGGTATAAAGGATGAAAGGTGGGTGTGGTAATAAAGAGGGGAAGGTGGATGTGGTATAAAGAGCGGAAGGTGGGTGGGGTAATAAAGAGGGGAAGGTGGATGTGGTATAAAGGGTGGAAGGTGGGTGTGGTAATAAAGAGG
>JAACJT020000036.1:1641681-1652654 GCA_009936485.2 Gymnarchus niloticus
GGCCGGGCCTGGATTTGTCGGAGATCCGCAGGTGTAGATCACGCTGCGCCCGGGGACCACGGAACCTGTGCTCCAAAAGCAACACCCGCCCCCCCGCCCCCCCCCCCCCCGCCCCCACGTAACCCCCCCCCCCCCCCCGTGCAGAATTCGCATTCAACTCCAAACTGACAAAGTGTTTTTAATCTTTTCTTTCCTTCTCTCCTGGAGATTGGGAAACAAAAATCAATACCTGCTGGCAGGCGATCTAGCAGCCGGTGAATTACAGGAGCCGGGCTTGCATGGCGCCGTGCTTGGCAGCCTTGAGCGGGGGACCTTGGGAGCGCCATTTCAGATGGGGAGGGGGTCATGGGTTCAGCCCAGGACCACAGTCTGCGGAGCAGGGGATTTACTGCCAGTGTGTGGTAATGAAAAATAACCTCAGTGCTGAGAGAGCGGGAGATATGTGGGTGTGCCCCCCCCACTTTGCTTTTCCTCTGACCCCTGGCACCCACCTGGTGATACATCAGCAGGGCGGCCTGGCACCGGAAAAGAGCATTCCGAAGCGAGAGCGCTTTGGCACCCGGTGCTGTCGTTATCTGTTAATCACGCCACTGACACATATCCAGGTCCGGGCAGTCCCAGCGCCGGCCCGGCCTACGGTAATCGCTTTTAAATGAACCCACCTGCTTAGCTGCCACGGCAGGTTTTTTTTTTTTAAGGTAGTTAGGTGAACGACACACACCTGTAATATTTGTACAGGGGTTTTTCAACATCGAGCTCCCCCTCTGACCCAGTCAGCGAATTCTGAAGGAAAAGCGAAGTGGTTTTTCTCCGACGTACCCACGATCTTCTGTGGAAACGAGACATTTAATGGCCATACGGGGGAATAAACGTGCGAGGGTCATTAGCTGTGCCTCTGAACTGGTGTTGGACTGAACGTACGCTTTTGAATGGTGGTGAATATATTGAAGTAGACAGACAGTGGGTCAGCTGACACCGCGGCCCACTCCACCAGAGCTCGTGACAGGCCCCGACACCAGCCGCAAGTCGCGATAAAAAGATGCGAACCAGAAAAGTGACCTCAAGTAGAATGTTTTAAACTTTCATTGTCACTGCATTCATGCTGAAAAACAGATATGGGTGGACAAATTTGGGCCTGTTCTCTGAATTGTGTGTCAGTTTTGACGTTGGAGCACAAAAGTGGTAAAAACTTTGGAGGGAACAAATAAGGGCCAGAGGGCAGGAAAGCAAAGGACGACTTTATCACTGCTGTTTAACTTTTCTTAATAAGCCAACCTTATCATTAGAATGGCAGCGTTCTGTTTTAAGAACCCAAACAAAGTTAACAAACGAACAAATTGATGAGTCGCAGGCTGCTGTCTTAGCTCCAGGCTGATGTTCGCCCAACAACAGACGCAATCTAACATTTACGCTAACCATGAAATTTAGCTCCTCGTACTTATCTCTGCAAATGTCAGAGGCTGAATGTGCGCGTGACGGAAGGAGACGTCCTAACGGGGACGCCGCGCTCCTTCCTCCACAGCAAGAGCAACGGATGATTAATTTGTGTTTGAGATGCAAAAAGTCGAGGGAGCGTGGAGATCGATATTCATGCGGTCACCTGTCAATACTGAGTTTCTTTATGTAATTAGCTGCTGTGCACCAGCAATCGTGGGCAGCAAATGGTGACCGAAATAAAATCATGCCGATTAGAGCTGCCAGAAGAAGCCACAACAGCTCTGACTCTAATTCGGAATTAGCACGGGAGGCCCGTGACCGTCAGCAGCCTCTGCAACTCACACGCATGGGCACACGGTTCACACAGAAGACACTCTGAGAGCAGGTGCTGGGGACAGCCATTTCGATACAGGACGGTTAAAGCTCACCACCGGGACGAACTGTGACATGCACCCTCCTATCTGTCGACTCTTCGTCCAGCTCTTGGACCTTTAAGCCTTCTGTGATTTTTCCTAGTTTTCCCAGTTTGGATGAATGTCAGCCTTGACACCAAAACACAGAAGCAAGGAGAATGGTAACAGACCCCTCCTCCCCCCCCAAAAAAAAAAACGCCAGTAAGATTGACCTTCTGAGATTAAGACTAAATTTTACATCACCCTGGGTTTGTAAAGGCAGTTATTATCTTACTACTGAGAAAATACAGTTAATTATGACAGAATTTATTCAGAGGCTTAGGCAAATACACGCTAATGAACTGTAACATCTAATGAGCGGGGGCCCGGAGACAGAGCTCCAGGAACTAACGACGATTTATCAATAAAGTAGCAAATCCGTGGACTGCAGCTCAGAGCCGACAGATCGGGCGGGTTGCTCGTTTAGGTAAACAAGCACTTGTCGGCAGCGCGGGATTGTTTTGGGCCATCGTCTCGCAATGTCAGATCACTCAATTATCAAAACTCCCGACAGCTGGCTGCCGAACGATTAGGCCTGCGAAGATAATGACACTGATGATGAACGGATCCATGATCGTTTTTTAAATAAGCGGGAATATTTACACCAGAGGCACAGCACACATCAGTTTGGAACTGACACCACCCCCCCGACCTCGGCAAGAATGCTGCAAATGAAGCCACCGCATTTCGATATTTGCAAGCTGGACGATTTGCTCCAAGAACAAAACAGTAGGAAAAAAAAAAAATGCATGGCTTCCCTACCAGTAAGGTCGTTCACATTAACAGTCTGGATATGAGTGTTGGGAGCTGGGTGACAGAAAAATTCAAAATAATTAACTAATTTCACGGTCAGATGAAACGGAAAAACTTTGGGACTCATCCATGTACACCAACAGCAGAAATATTAATTAGCATGTTACTAAACTGACAGAATTGGCACGACTAAATTGACGTGTACCGTATTCAGAAGAGTGATTCTGATTTCCATGACTGGATCGTGTGCGGAGGCTGTTTGGCTTAAGTGCCATGGTCAGCAGGGTCTCCCAGTCAGGTGGAGGTGCTCGAGGCCATCGTGGTACCCGGGCTACCAACGGGGAGAAGGTCACCTCCAGCCTCGCTCTCCAGGTACATCAAATCCTTCAGGTTCCTTGTCGTAGTTTTGCATTAAAATTCACTGATTGCCATGTTGCCAATCACACTACAAATGGCTGTTTTAGGGAGAACTTGTGCAGGACACAGAAAAGGCGACTTCTAAGAGAGACTCGATAAAAGCAATTCGGAGCAGTCAATATAACAATTGTGTACCCTTGAAGAATCCAATAGGTATCATGGGCAGAAAGCTCACTCGTTTAACATGCTTACTTGGAGGTGACTTCAAAGACCTTGCTTGGATCTCCCAGGTACCCTGGGAAAAAAAAAAAACACAGAAAACGATGTGATTTGAGATGATTCCACATATTTCATCGTGAGGAATCAACGCTTTAAGTTATTGAAACATCACGGAGTGGAATGCGGACGGAACAATACGGAGAGATGTGAACAGAAAACACGAACGAAGGCAAGGTGCTAGTGCATTTTTTTTTGTTAGTTTTTTTTCCCGCCTGCGGTCACCGTGAAGTTAAATGAAAACATCCCGTTCTCCGCAATGGCGGGGATGTCAGGTGGAGCACGATGCCTGCCGCCCTGTGATAGAACCTGAAGGTCACACCGAATTTCTTTGTTTCCACTAATTTCCTCACCAAAGGAGGCCAAATTGAAATTTTATCACATCGTTTTGCCGCTTGATTTGGGGCCGGTTTTTTCCCCCATTGCCACAAAATCAATCCATCTGCTTGTCTTGGCTTTAACTAGAAGGAATCCTCTGATTGCAGCCAAAGAGTGGGGATCAGTAGGGTTAAGTGATCTATTTATAATGCCAGCCCGGTGTACTGGTGGACGTAGAGCCGTCATCTCCGCAGCCTCGCCTCTAAAGGTGATCGGCAACTCAGACGCTCTGTTTAACGTTGAATCGGAACGAAGGGGGCGCCATTTTTTTTTAATGGGACACCAGGCCTCAGTAACAGCCATGACACATCAGCTGAGCCGACGAGCCGCACAATGACAGCGCTCCACGCCCGAGCGCCTCATAACAAGGCGTCACCTGCTCGCGTCCATTACCGGACAGCCAAAGCCGGCAAACGCCTCTGCTGCGTTCTGCTTTCACCAGATCCCACCCAGAGGCCCATCCAGGGAGCCACGTGGCACAGATTGAAGAGAAGAGGGGCAAACACACAGAGGCAGGTGTGGTGGGTATCGGCTCCTGTCGTTCTGTCAATGTTGACGTATTCGCCCATCGCCTCATGAATATAAATATGGAAAGACTACAAGGTAAATGAGCATGAGATAAAGCGGCAGTGAAAAGGGCAAGTCTAGCAGGGAAGGAAATTAGACCTCAGAGCTGTGAAACTCAAAGCGTGTTCCCAACGAGGCCACATCCCACATTAATGCACTTAAGCAAATAAGGAAAGCAGGGCCCATTTAAGTAAGTAGAGACGTGACTCGCATGACTGTGATTTAGTGAGCCCTGTCACGGGGGGGGGGGCGGTGGCACGGACCTCTTAGGAAGAAATAAAAATGGCTTTTGTAATGGCACTGGTGACAGTGTGACCGGTTCAAACCCAGGAACTATTACGGCTTGTCAAAAGAGAAAAGAAAAAGATCGAAGCTATGGAGATCATAATTACAGTGGAGCACCGAAAACAGAGAAACTCGGGTGGAGCTGAAGGAAGCATTATGGGTAAAGCATTATAGTGAAGGACTTTCAAACAGGTGCTAAGTACTGAAGATTTATTCATGTTTTTTTTAAGCAGTGCACTGCATAAATTGTATGTATTAGTAACAGCATTAATCATTTTAATTACCGTGAATTCAAAGAGCAAAGTAATAAAAACGGGCCAGTCGGACTGCATTGGATGAAAATAGGGAAACAGTAGATCAGTTCTGTCCATCAAGGCACCCGGAGCAGCGTCCTGTGTTCAGGTGAGATGAAACCTTCAGTGAGGCCTGAAACTGGAGACCCATCCGACTCACTGGCTCCCCGCGCCTCCGCCGTCCGGATCAGATGCTGCCGTTGCCATAATGCCGGCCCCCTCCAGAGGCAGCAGTGAAACCTAAAGGTTCTCCCCCTTTCCCATGCCACGCTTAAGAGGAGGGCAGCCTGAACCAGCGTCAGACGTCAGACCGTGCCCAGCATACCATCACACGGCCGGCTAGCCGGGCCCAGTGCATTCTGAGAGTGGTGTGGAGTCAGCGCGTGAGTCAACGTGCGAGTCAATACAGGCCGCGGAGAGTTACGAGCCAGGGCGGCGAGGGCGACTGCTCAGCCAGGAACGCAGCGTGTCTAAGTGATTTCCCATGTTCCTGTTTATTAGGCTCTGCATACACGTGGTGTGGATGGAAATAAAATGATCTGAACTCCAGCTATCCCACTGCAGGGTTTTGTTGCTCATTTGCATTTGAATATTAAAGTCTTTTCTGGAAATGAGCTATTGGAATTAATGCAGGATTAATTGATGCCTTTATCTCATTAGGACAATCTAATTTGTGGATGATGAAATTGTTTAGACTCCCGCTTGCATAATTGGATTGCCATGAATTGCTGTCATTATTGGCTCTTTAGTGTTTTCTCTAGACCTTCTTCCCGGCCTGGGCTTCATGAAGACCAATCCCGAGTCATGCTGCTATTTTGTTAACCCCTGGAGTGAACCTCGTGTCGTGTTTGTTATGGGGGTTGGGGAGGGGGGCACGTGGCTAACGACGCAGTAGTAATTAATGCCTAACCGTTAGCGAGCTGTCCCACGGCTGCCTCCCTCTGAGTTACGGCCTCGGACAGGCCATTGAAAGCACATTGGACAGCTGCAGGAGGTCTGGAAAGCCTTCTCAAATCAGGATTGCTCCTGCCAGAGAAACCCTAGCTTCAGTTTCAACAGCTCCATATCAGCCGATCGGCTGGACCCAGAGAACACAAAATTAATGGCTGTGGAAAACCAGCGTTTTACCAGAAGCTGATCTAGCTCAGTGACAGAGTGTCCTGGTCCACTGGACCACCAGAGATGTGCTGCTCAAGGCCTGAGGCCATGTCCTAAAGACCATACCCTGGGTAACCCACAGTTATGACTTTGACAGCTGTCCTTATTCAGGGTGACTTATAGAGGAGTGAAGGCGAAGTCACAGAGGTAAAAAAAAAAAACACAGCAAAGCACCTTATGTGGATTCCGTGGAGAGGGTTATCTATGGGGGTGTCACGCTAAGTAGCCCTGAAGATACTGACATGGTCAAAGTGTCCGAGTGCCATGTCAAACACGACCAATTAATATCACGTAAACTATCTATCTTGGATGAATCGTCCAACAGGCTTGCACAAGAACAAACCCAAATTGAAAATCAACCTGGAAAAGTCCAAAGAGAGAGGAACCAGTGAAGAATTAACCAACAGACCTTGTCTGAAGGAGACAGGAATAGTGAGGGACTTTGCAAAAGCACCTTATGGAGGCAAGATTAAAATAAGCCTCCTCGGGCGCTGAAGCCAAAGCAGAAACAGCTCAGCTCCCCGTCTCCAGGTTTCAGCCATACTGCATGGTCCACTTCAATGTTTCATCACAAGGAAGATCAAATGTTGGGTAGCTGGCCAGGTCTTTTCATGGGGCTTCATTGGAGCATTTGGATCTGGGTTTTTCAAGAGATGAACCTTGCTGAAGATTAGTCAGAAATGTTTTCTTAATGAAATGAATCAACTAACTGAGGAGAAACTATACAGATGTCTGCATCTACTGTCATATTCTGAAGAAAAAAAAAAAAAACTTTCATTTGGTTTGCAGTTATATAAACATACATAAAGACCACAGATATAGCTTCACCCCCAGCTTAGATGTCCCACAATCCTTTGCTAACATTGTACAATATACCAGACAATGGTTAGCATTGTGGTTAGCACTGCTGCCTAATACTTCCGGGATTTGGGGTTTGAACCCTGGCTCTGTGTGTGTGGAGTCTGCATGTTTTCCCCGTGCTTCATGGGTTTCCTCCCGCACTCCAAAAACATGTGTTGTTGGCTAATTGGCATGGCTAAATTGTCCAGTGTGTGTAACCGTGCCCCGCGATGGGTTGGCACCCTGTCTGGAGCGTCCCCCACCTTGTGCCCTGAGGCTGCCTGGGATAGGCTCCAAACCCCTGTGACCCTGAGTAGGATTAAGCAGTTTAGAAAATGGATGACCGATGAGGCAAGGCGATGGCCCCTGAATCAGTATCGGAAACAAAGGAAAGCATGGCGCAGCTGAAGAGGAGGCTCAGCAATGATCAGAACGGTGCAGGCCAAAGGATGGCATCAGAGTGACAGACACAGTGGGCAACTCCTTCAAGAGGGCAGAAACTACACAGAAACCAGCCACGGCCCCCAGGGGGCATTTAGGACTTTACAAGCATGTAATTATTTTACCAACAGTGCGTGTTAAAACTGAAGATTTACACAAAGTGCTGGACCCCTCACTTTCCATATATGCTGTCCATCTATCCGACATATCAATATTTAAAAATGATTGCAACATAAAGCATCGTAATCGATTCTTAAATACAGGTTGTAATCTTATTACGCAGACAACCAGTGTGGTCTATAAAGAGGAGACAGAAAGCAGATATTTCGAGTGTTCATCTAAACTGTCAATGTAACAGCTCTCTAAAGCAGAAGGCCACCCTTCTGGGCATCAACACGAGCGGTCGCTGGCCACTGCTCTTCTGAAACTCCTCCACACAGAAGGTGAAATACTGGGAACGGGCAAACAAAACTCATTTTATAACGACAGTGGAAGAGATTGTCTGAGAGGAGAAAGGATCTCAGCTGTTGACCGGGATAAATTTTAACCCTATTGGTGGATCTGTAAATGAGTTATAAAGGTGTCTGGGAGACCCATAATGGTCTTTCATGGTGTGGTCTTAGCATAAGGCCGCCGTGGAGAGTGGTGGTTTAGCGGCGAAGTGGCACCTTCCTTCAGACTGACTCCTTCACAGTTCTTGGGGGTCCTCCCCCTCCTCCCTTGGCTCCTGGTCTCTTCATCTCCTCCCACCTCACTCCACAAGATCTTACAGCTCTTTCACCTTGAGAGACCCTTTTTTTTTTTTTTCTGAGCCCCCCCCCCCGATTTGTGTAAACGTATTGAATGATTCTTGTGATTTCATTGGTTTTTACTTCCTGGGGGCATAATGGTTGTCATTTAGGGTGCTTTTGGCGACGCTGGCGGTCCGTGGGTGCAGGCGGAACGCTCTCCGGCATGAGCCGTGCTCCAAGCCGTCAGGATGACAGACGAATCATTCATACATGTAAACATAAATATGAGCGTGTGTTTGGAAGGCCGGCAATAGCTGTTGCTAGGCTACATGGCAGCACGGAGCAGCTGTCAGGACTCATTTGGCTCGTGGGATTTCAGAGGTACCATAAAGAATGTGCTGTGTTTTATTAAGATTTGCCCGTATTGTGGTAGCTGTGTAGCTGTAGTTAAACTTTGCTCTCTGCCGCCTCACAGCACAACGCTTTTCCTTACAAAGCATAAATAAAACTCATCTTTTTCTCCGATTTCTTTTCTTACGGACATGGTGTATATTTGCATGTGCCCCCCTACTCAAATTCCAACGAAGGCTTAATGCAAACAAAATCGTCTTTTTTCTTAGCATCATATCTAATTATTAAAGTGCATGCACCGCAGATGATGAAAACGGAGTAATGAGTCACGTTTTCCAGTATTTATTTACAAGCATAAAAGTTGCTTGCGGACCCTGAAAGGCCAGATCAAGCTGGGCTCTGTGAAAGAACAAAAAAAAAAAAAAAAAAAAAAATTAGATATGCACTAAGTCACAAGCAACGATTAATCTCTCACAGCACAATCTCACTTAGCAATCTGCCATGCCAATACTTTCACTTCTCACAAGTCATTGGTCGATACTGAAAATAAGATCAGCCTATTACAGCCCATCTCCTTAGGGCTTTGTTTTCCAACATAACAATTCCATATCTGACAAGAATTGAGTATGAGGCATATCATTTTTCTTCTACGTCGTGATCGCCCTTGCAATCTGTTTGAGCTTGGCACCTTTAACCAGCCTGGGGGGCGGGGGGGGTTGCGAGGGAATTCACCGTCGCCTCTAATGTGCTTCTAAACTAGCCGCTTTTTTAAGGCAGGTTCGACAGCATTGCGCTGGTCCAACCGGAGACACTCATACATAGAGGACATGGGGACAAACAATGGACAACAGTGAGCCGGTATGTCATGAGTTTGAATCCCACATTCAGATAGTCCTGGAAAAAGACTCCAGTTCAACTGGGTACAGTGACACAGCATGGGACCTGGTTCACAACGTATGGCAAAATGCAGTGTGGCACCGTGGAGCTGCAACCACATGCACCGGGACGAGTATCGCTGTCATCCGTCCTCTGTTCAAAAGCTAGAATTAAAGATGACAAACAACAGCACAAGCCTGTTGAAGTCAGAGACTAAAAACGTGGGTACCAATTACTAGACATTTCGAAGGAGTGACAAGTTGTTGTAGGGCTTGTTCATATCCAGTCTGGAATCACTGTGACGCTCTTTCAATATGACTGTCTCTATCTGCTGTCAGTCTGGAAAGTGGCGCTCACCTGTACGCCCGCCTCTGCTAATTCCTGAGCTGTTCTGCACGCTGGCAGAGCTGAAAGCGTGCAGTCTGCTCACCCCGGAAGGCCCGCTCTTCCCCAGGATGCACGAGCACCCAGGCTTGACAATGCAACCAGATGACATCACTGCTGAAAATCGCGGGAGGTGACGTTCTGGAAAGCCTGTCTGCCGGATTTCTTGTCACATTCTGTAAGCTCTTGACACAGGCTGGAGAACCTGGAGAACATAGAATGATCAGTCTCGACTAAAGCTGATAGCCTACACGAGACGCTTTCATGCAGGCCTGGAGGCTGGTGTGAGGTAAACTGAATAAAAATGGAAGTTGCACGCTACTTTCAAGAGTCATTGAAGTGTTGTATCTCCACACACACGCCTCTTTAATGTGACCTGGCCCTTTCATCTTATGAACCGCTGACCACCCTAGGGAAGCTTCCCTGGCCCCTCTCCTCCTGGGCCTGTGGTCCAGCTCTTTAATGTCCTCCTGGTACTGGATCGAGCATTCGCTCGGGGTCTCTCTCCGCCCTGTGAGCCGGAGGATCGCCACGCAGCAGAGAATCTCATTTCGGTGCAGGGGTATCAGTCAGCTCTGCATAACGAAGGCCCGGCACTGTGGCGTAGAGGGTTATTAAGGCCCCGTGTGCGCCTGCAATCTAGAACGCATGCTTTCTTTTCCTGTTAGTCTGCAGAGGACAGCAGCACGTTGATAAATTGCATCGCCTGTGATATGAAATGCTTCGCAAACAAGGCTGGATTCTACACCAGCCACTCTTTCAAGCCCAGAGTTCAGTCGATTTAAGTGGCGCTTCAGAGGCGTGAAAAAGCCTCCACGTTTCTATAGGCGACGACACACACGAGCCCAGATAGCTGAGAAAACAGATGTCGTATTGACATGGCTCCCCAACCCCACTATAGATTAGCATACACCTGGAATGGTTTGTGTCTGCAATTTCAATGTGAAATCTGTAATCTCTGCACAGAGACATGAACACGACGAATGACAGCTGTCTGCTCTCCTCGGTGAGGCTCACAGCTGCCAGCGGTCACCCTTTCCAGGCCAGCAAACAGTCCATTAACGACCAGTGTGAATCGTGGAAATGTCAAGCGCCTCACAGTCTGGGGGGGGGGGGGTACCACAGCACCATGCTGATTTCCAGAAGTCATTGCTACACTGCCCCTCCTCCTACTGCGCTGGGGGAGTTCTGGCACTGGGGACCCAAGTGCCCTTCTGCCAAATGCCATGCATCACACAGTGTATTCTGGAAGTCAGCTAAAGCACCGTTACAGGTGTGGCTATACAAATCCCAGCTAAAGCACCGTTTCAGGTGTGACTATACAAATCCCAGCTAAAGCACCGTTTCAGGTGTGGCTATACAAATCCCAGCTAAAGCACCGTTACAGGTGTGGC
>JAACJT020000036.1:1673844-1688078 GCA_009936485.2 Gymnarchus niloticus
GCGGCGAGAAAGGAAGGTACCACACGCGTCTCATAAAGGGGTGGACAAACGCCACATGGCCAGGATGGACAACCTACACCATCAAATAGACCCGCATGCGGCGAGAAAGGAAGGTACCACACGCGTCTCATAAAGGGGTGGACAAACGCCACATGGCCAGGATGGACAACCTACGCAATCAACGGGCCCAGAAGGGGTGGGAGCCGCTTATTCTCAAAGTTTCTCGCTCACGCTGTCATGTTTGTGTGGGCGTTAAGAATATTCACTCTAAACAGCAACCCGGAGGCTAGCTCATCTTCGGACCCGCGTTTTGAAAGTCTTGGATTTCACGGCAACATTAAAAGCTCCTTTAAGCGACCTATAATTACTAAGCAATAATAAAAAAAACTATTTCTAATTTACCCTTTAACTACGATTACATTTAGCTGTCAGCTATTCAGTTCAAATTGTGTCATACAGCAGTTCATAGCGTTTACATGTAGTTTTTATTCCTATCATTCAAATGACAACATATTCCGTGTTTATTGATGGACGCTGACAAGAGGAATCATTTCATTTGCTTTCATAATTAAAAACTGAATGAAATTCATTTGATGAAAACTTTATAAAACTATTAATTACTTAAATGAGATAATACAGCTGTTCCTCTGCTGAAATGAATGACTGCGACCTCTTCATCATCACATTCCAGCTACTGCCCTATCAAATTATGAATGTTGTCTGTTGTGATTAAGACCATTTTAACATTTGGGCCGGCTTGAGTTACCGTTACTGGAACGGCACACCGCGGCACCCCTGGCACCTGTGTATGTTAATTATTCATTAACGGCGTCATTAAAAGACCCCGCCGTTAACTAAATCGACAGCGACCTCAGACATTTCTGGTGCTGAGGAGCGGAATTTGCAAGAGGATCTCTCCATACCGCACATTTCGCTTTGAACGGACTGTCAGGTGTCTCTGTTCCAGGTGCAGTGGGTTCCCAGGAAACGCTGGCCATCCCACCTAATCCATCTGACCTGAAATACTCAATAGCAGGAATTTCCTGGCTCGCCGGAGCAAAATGCAGCTCCCGTTAACCCAGTTTGCTGGAAGCTGAAAGTCTGATATTTCAAAGCAATTTGCAACAAACCACCCAAATTTTTAGGTGTGGTAGAAAGCAGGTGCCCCCCCTGCAACTGAAACACTCATAAAGAGGCAGTAATCTGGCAAACAAGCAGCCCGGCACAAGAGGGACATAGGTTCGAAACACCTCGGGGAAACAGTGAGCTCAGTACAGCCAGCAGAACAGACAGCGGCTACGGGCAGAGGGAAAGAGTGGAAACGATTCTGATTGCATAAACAAACTCAGAGGGGGTAAGGAGGCACGGCCATCTGAGGAGGAATGACTCTCGGCTGGGCAGACACACGGCCCAGAGGCCTGCGGATGGTAGGGATAGCGTTTGTACAGACGCCGTGTGAACAAAGAAAAAACGATGCGTTCATGGGCATGACAGACCTCACACGGCCACGCGTGTTGCTGCCTGATGAGCGCGCTGAGGTTTACAAGTTTCGGCCAGCAAGCAACCGAGGACACCGGCGTGCGTGTGTGCGTGTGTGTTCGCTCCTGCACAGTGACAACACACCACACCGAGAACAATGTCATTAATACTGGGACTTTAAGAGGCCCTGTGATTCCCCTCAGCTTCCTGCTTTTGTTTGAGCTTCTCAGCAACGGACGAGACCCTTGTTTAAGCAACACTGCCCTCTGCTGGGCAGTCACTAGAATGCCACTGCATCGCTGGGCCACCCAGGAGACCTCAGGCCCATTCGCTGTGAATATGGCCGCTTCCTGGACATATTCTGGTGCAGCTGTGACTGGAGAGCCGGCCACAAAAGAGCCAGGCATCGTGCACTTAAATATGAGGAAATTATACGCCTTACTATAACGTCATCTCGCCCTGAAAAATAACACACTCCTTTAAATGAGCCAGTCAGTACCTACAAACACGAACGTACATTTCACATAAACCCCGATGGCATCATGACATTTATTACAGCTACAAGTCAGACTAGGCAAATGCGAAGCTGGGACTGCGTTCCTGGAGCCCATTTCACCTCAGGTCAAAATAATGAAAGTTATTTATGGCAGCAGAGGGCACAGTGGTTAAGGACACATTTTAAGGACTAGTTCATGCCCCTGAGGTATCCGACTGTTGTACCCTTGAGTGAAGTACATTCTCTGAACCATTCCTGTAAATATCCAACCGCAAGAATGGGTAAGAGCTATTAGCTTCGGATGGAAACAGTGTGTACGTCGTTAAAGATATACGATAAGAAAAGGAAGAGATGTTCCGTGATTTCTTTTGTGGCACAAACCCGCTCAGATCATAAATAATTAACTGATTGTATTTCAACCGGAAGTTTTCCCCCCCAAAAAACCCGCTAGACTCTCACAAATTTAAAACAGGAGGAATCATTAAGCAGGAAATTGAAACATTAATTCAGCATTTAATTCCCCCGAGTTTCAAAGCAGAATCGAGGGCCTAAAGACTTATCCCTTGTCAAGCCGTTCTTCAGATCTCACTGAGAAGAAAAAAAGATTCACTTCCAGAAGCCCTCCGTCGGCATCCCTCGTTATATCAGAGGGTGTCATGCAGCCCCAGTAGAGTCTCTGTTTTAAACCCTCGATCCTGAAGTCCAGAAGCCCTCCCAACCAGACACGCTATGCAGCCACTGCAGGTGGACAAACGTGTGGAAAAAAAATTTCCCAATTCTTTAAGACATGAAGAAAACAAGAGTGAATCGCCAGAAAGAGATCAGCTATCCAGAGAATTGGTAGGGCATTAGCTCTAACAAGGTTCGTCACTCCGGAGTCATTTTCGGGGTTCTAACGATGCAGCTCATTAAATAATAACACTAATAATATGTTTTAAGGTTTCTTGATTATTTCTGATCAATATTAACATTGAAATGTGTTGCAGGCTATACTGGATTATTCGATGTCGAGGATGTTTAAGGTTTGAGGGCCAGTTGGATTTTATGACCTAGAAATAGTGATGTCTAAAAGAACACTTACACTATATGCATTAATTAGTCGACTGCCTTAATCTATTATCCTATTTTATCATTAAGATTGCCCGTAAAAAGTGCTTAAAAGTAATTGATTGTACAAAAGGACATAATAAAATCTACCTAAATCGCACTTCAAAAAAAAAAAAAAGTTAATTAGTCGATGTATTACATTTCTGAATCCACAATAAAGAATTACATTGAGAAACCTCCTATTCTCATTATTTTCTGGGGGCTAATTGGATTTATAATAGATAAGTAATTAGAAAATCAAAAATGTTAAGTTTCCAGAAAATAGTTTTCTTTAATCATTTGATTCTTTTGGAGCTAAAGAGCGGGAAACATGGCTGCTTCTTAAGCCCACTGAAACCTTTGCGTATTTTACCATGAAAATGTGTGTCGCTCATATTTCAGTCCCTGCTGAGCTGATACCAAAAGGTGAGACTTCATCACTTTTACGTTACACATTCACTGCATTTGCACTTTGCAGCAGATAATTCCCACTTACCGATAAAAAAAAAAAAAAAACACTACCTAGCTTATTTAAAGCCTCTAAAAACCAATGTAGTACTAAAGTGAGGGCAGCAGGTGGCACAGCGGTTAAGGACCTACATACAGTATGCAACCGGAAGGCCTTTGGTTTAAAGGATGACTTCTCTGTTGCCTTGCTAAACTAGTGAGCTGCAGAAAGTCACTTTAGAATAAACCTAAATGATTGGTGTGCACGAGCGTAACTGCGTGTGTTTGGACATAGACGCCCACGGGATCAGTTTCACATTTCCCAGCAAACCGACTGGCAGCTTGGCGGTTTCATCCAATGCCGAATATTTACGGCACCGGGCTCAGCTCTCCTTGGCATCCCAAGCGGAACGCCGTCTGCACGGGCCCGTCGGACAAGTTCTCCTCTCTAGCCTCCGCAGTGAGGAACAGAGGACCGTGGAGCGACTGAGCTCGCAGCCTGGCGCGGAGCCCAAAGTGTCGACGAGCTTCACAATAGGAGTCATTACTCCGTCAGGCCAGGAGCCATACCGGCATAATTACAGCCCTGTGTCCGATCGAGCCGATACCCAAATGAACACCTTTCACTCCACACACACCTATCGATACTGTTGCACAGTTCCTCTGGACTGAAGCACTAAAGTCCCGCGGCAAACACACGCAGAAATATTAAAATACAACCAAAAAAAAATACCCAGAAAAAGCCCATTCAGGTATGCTTTCAGCTGCCAAAAGAAAATCAGGCCAAATTTCTTTTAATGGAAAAATAAAGGACTCCCATACGAGGGCTATCAAGAACGACAGCATCTGACAAACACGAGGCCAGCCTCGGCGGGGACGCTCAGCGAGAGGGAGATTTATTTGTGTTTCTGTCATATTGTTTCACCATTTGGCACTGCTCCGTGGAAACCAAAAGCGCTTCCATTTTCTTTCCCTCCTTATTTGTTTCTCTCTCCCTGGGGGGGGTGGGGGGGGGGGCGGGGGGGGGCGGGCCGGGTGGGGGGGGGGGGGGGGGGGGGCAAATATAAAATGTACCTCTTTCGAGGTTTGGCACAATGTAGCACACTGCAGCTCTGTGGAGTAGGTGTGACCTGAAGCCTAAAATGTGTCCTTGAAAGGGCCAACCTAAGCAGCCACCCCCACCCAAACACCAGCCAAGAGCTGGCATTTCAGAACAGATACAGGACCGCATAACAAAGTAGAGATCATCCATTGGTCGAGTGCCACCACTCAGCCCGCCCCATTAAGGAGATGTGCTGCTTCTGATTGGGTGTAGGGGCCTCTGTTTTATTTCTACTTGGCCTTTGATTTGTGTCCTGGACGAACCCCAGCATTCTGCTGGAAAACGTGCCAGAGTGGAAGATGATGTTTAAATTAAGTTCCCCTGCTTGGTTTACCAAATTGTTCTACCAGTGAAATGAAGAGGAATTTAGCTGGCAGAGAGACCTTACCTGGCAGGTGCGTGGTAACAAGGCGCTACAGAAAAGGACCCCAAACTCACCGAAATGGTGTCATGAACAATGCCACTGCCACCAACTTTAACATCTTACCGTCGCACCAGAGATTCCGGGAAATGAAACCAAGTATGATTCGCGAGCCTGGTAGGTGTCTAAACACTTGAATGACTTTGCATTCCTACTGCAAAAGGCAGAAATTCTTGGTGGAAAGTTTAATTACAAGCCAGACATAAATGCAGCACAACAGCCTGTGGGTGAGAGGTGGTTAACCCTACTCCCCGGGGATGCTCTGTGGTGCGAGGGCCCTTAAAAACCACGGCACGAGGGGCCCTTGGGCAGCCGACCCACTCGCATACCCATGCAGGGTTCAGGTGTGACAGGACTTCAGAGGTGATGTGGCCAATCAGTGGAGGGGGTGTCTTACTTTTAATCAACGGGCTCTGAAAGTCAAACCGTTTAAGAAATTAAACACTAAACAAAAATAACATTCACCACAGACAGACAATCCTTTCAATCTAAACAAGAACAACAATCACTGCAGAAATAAGACATTACACAACAGTGTCCATCAAATTTCCAATGTAACCAAACGGAAGCTGGCTATTAATTACAGATTGCTACTAATTAAAGGCAGTCAGTAACAACAAAAAGATGTGAAGGCTACTCGATCCTCAGGGAGGGGAGCCCGCCATCACACAGTCCTGTCGGCCTGAAGGCACACAGAGGCAAACCTGCCAGTTATTTAATCTGGCCAGAGATGGCTTATCTTTTAATGAATTACCACAAAGCACTTATCCTTTTCCCTCAGTAACCTTATCGACGTCAACATCCTGTTCCAGTGAATTAGTCTAGTCCGTGAGTAAATAGAGATATCACCGATCTAAGGGTGGCATTAAAACAATCCCTCCAATGAAATAACGACGGAAACGTATAGCGTGCAGCAAGACAAAAAGACAACGCATTTCTGCAAAGGTGTGTGTTCATTTGTTACAGAGCACAGTCAACACAGCGTGTGTGTTAGCTCGTCGTAGCGCAGAGTCAAACTTGCGTGCGATAGCATATTGCTGAGCAGAATGACACTAGCATACATCAGTGCAGCACTCTTCCACGCTGCCCAGTTAGGCATCCAGACCAGTCAGATGGAGCGAGGGACTGGCCTCAACACAGATAAGCTCACTTCAGATTGCCATCACCTAGTAATCGATCCCCCCACAACATCGTCCATCACTACTCTTCACGAATATAAAAATCGGCAGGGGGCCATTTCTGCATTTATCCCTTCACCTGATTATTTTAGCCAAACCGTGACAGCATCGGCCCTCCTCAGCTATATGACCAGAACCTTCCATGTCATCAGGATATGCTCTGACTTCCCTATGGACATACAGGAGCAATGGAACAGGCCAAGTATGGCAGGGAGGCACTGACTGCCATTTGCCCCCTCTGTTCCGTGGTCAAGCCTGTCTTCTGGGGTTATTTCCACCCCCAGCAGCTGCGGCGTTCCTGAACCAACGTCATGAGCAGAACCCGGAATCTGGACACCTGTCCAGGATCCGATGTTGCAGATCACGCTGTATCCATCGCTGGCCCTCAACCTTTCATACTCGGGCTCGAGTCCTGGGAGGATAACTGCTACCAAATCCGTGACACCAACCACTGGGGGGCGGAGGATCATTGATGAATGCATGGCCATCAGCTTCATTTGCTAAATAAATATGTGTTGATTTGTTTTTAGATTTTTGTGACCAGCCTGGCAGAACATTTCAGTGCAGAGTGTCCAAGTCAGCGAGTGAGTGAGTGAGTGACAGAGATAGAGAGGGTGACCATGACTATCTGAACCAGGGAGTCAATGACAGAGGCGGACTGAGAACTCAAACTCTCTCCCATCTGACAGACGGATACATCACTCCGCTTTGTCTGCTGCCGGAAACCTTAATGTTGCTTTGAGCTTCTGAACAGCAGACAGGGGGACAGGGGAACAAGGAGGAGGGATGAAAGAAGGGCAGAGAAAAGGGAAGGAAAGAAAGAACAAAGCTGAGCCAAAGAAGGTGCAGTGCTCTTAAGAGCAGCAGCAGCTTACACAGCTGAGCAACAGTCCGGCTTTGGAGCTGAATGTTAAGTGAAAGGACTGCACCGGCAGCTGGACGTTTCAGAAAGGCTACCAAGGAGCTGCTCAGAATCCACTGGAGGTGGATCGAGGGGACGGCTATTCTTCTGCACGCCTCATGGTTCTCCGGTGAACACAGGAACATTGCAGGTGTTCCACCCTTCAGTGTGCCCTTTCCCATCACTCAAACACGGCATATTAACCTTTTATCCTCAAGCCACTTCTTAGGATCTCATGAACAAGCTTAAAAAAAAATAAAAAAAAATTCAAACATTTCTTTGAAATACATGCAAGCTAATGCAAAACAAAGCAGGGGTCCAGACCACCTTTTTCCAAAGGCCACCCAAGGCAACCCCCCCAGATTCCAGCAGTCTCCATGGAATGTTCCAGCAGCGGGTGGCCTTGGCTAGCAGCAGGAGTCCCTGCCAGGGATGACATCAGACCAAAGCTGCACAGCCACAGCTAAGCCCTCTTGCCGGTATGTGCCTGGCCCACCGCATGCATACTCCCCCCAGAGGACGACAGTGTCCATCGGGAGGGTCAGAGCCATAATGCCAGGACTCTGCAATCCCCAAAGCGGGTGATGAGCTCACGGCCACGCTGGCCTGGCCATGTGACAGGTCCTACCACAGCACAAATCCATCCCAGAAGCCTCCAGTCTTTCGCCTTCCGGTAAGGACCAGAAGCCATGCCTGCCACCTCAGGGTCTTCTCAGCCGAAAGGCTCGTTCGCACAGAAATCATGATTCTGTCACATCTCGTGGCCACCCTCCTTCTGAGGCACGCGCTCCACTGGGCCTCCTTCCCAACACATTCGCAGACAATGCAACATTCCCAGCACCGAGGCGTGTGAGACAACCGCAGGGTTTTGGCTTCCTGTGAGCCATGGTGCGGCCACAACAAGCGGCCTTTCTGCCATTAGCTGGCAGAGCCATGATTCGAGATCCTTGTTTTGATAAACTTTGTTTGTTAAAAATACGGCAGACTAACACACCCCCTCGCTTTCCGCCGACGTTCATCTCTGGCCAATAAAAGGTGTCCGTTTCTCATTCTCCATTAGCAACGGCACGGGTGCTTGAAGGGGCTACGTGAGGCTTCTGCGAATTGCCCTCCAGGGCCCACTTTCCACTACAAGCGGTTGCCCGCGGCATTGCCTTTGCCAGCGGTCCACGTGTACAATTAGAGCGAGAAGTCAGGCAGCTTTGGCAGACGCACTGCATATGAGGCGGTGATGCCGTGCTCGGACTTCAAAAGGAGCAATGTCAGTACAGAACTACAGAGGCCGTCGGCCGCTCCTTTGCTCTGACCATCAGGCCGCCCCTTTAAGAGCCGGCTCACCTGCCCTTGATGGTGCCTGCTGCGAAATGGGCTGCCCCTTTAAGAGCCGGCTCACCTGGCAGACGATCTATAGCTCTGAAAGGAGGCATAAATAAGGTGTGGAGAAGTGAATGATAGATTGGGCTGTGCCACAACAAAACATACCCATTAGCTCCCAAGCCCTTTATCGTGCTGATCGATTACCTGCCGCGTCGCTTAACCTGACTGACTATTCGTCACGGCAGAGGAGGGGGTGGGACTAAATGGGAACCTCTTTCTGGAGCGGACCCCGGGAGCAAGAGCGCTGCCATTGGACAGGGCTAACCCGGCCTCCGCTGAGCCCGACATGCCACTGCTGAACAACAGCGTGGGTTTCTGGGTTTTTCCTCACGGGGCTTCAGCCTCCAGAGTTACAGCCAAAGCTAAGGCAAGTCAGGAGTGATGGGCTGAAGCTTCCAACTTCCACTTATCACCTGCATGGCCCACGGATGGCAGCCCCCCCAACGGCCGGACCTCCAGACCAGCAGATTCTGTACCAGCACCTGCTGTGGCTGAACCCACCGTGGCATTAAAGATGTACTGCAACATGAAGGAAGAAATACAGGAGTAAAACATGAAAGCCATATCCCTAATCAAAACACTGATAAAAGGTCACGGTGGGTGACAGACACAGCTCTCCACCAGCGCCTGGCAGGCCTGGACACGGGAGGGCTCATGACCTACAGTACCAGCGATAAAGGAGACCTGGCGTGATCCGTACGGACTAAGTACTCACCGCGTTTCACGCGCTGTTAAACAGTACCAAATTGTCCGTGGCAGGTCTGCGTGAGGTGGTACGGTGGGGACGGAATCAATACGGCAATCCTGAACCTCGTAATTCAAATTCCCGGGACTGGTACACATCCATCACGCACGAAGACGGATCGCTAGCTCACCCGAGTAGCTGGAGGGTGCATTTGGTTGCTGCATTCGGGCCATGAGACTGAAGGCACCTAGGGCGCAGCGACCACCCCCATGTGTTTACAGAGATGGTTAGGCAGCAGGCTTCCACCCCCCACCTCCACAATGCACCAGTCTTAATCATTTACTGCATGTCTTTAAACTACCTACCGGTGAAATGGATTATGGGTATTACAGACAAAACAACACGTGGAAATCACAAACCGTGTGGAATAACTGCAGCTTTCCAAGGTGGTGGACCTCCATCAAGCAGAGGTGGTGCAAGGTAAGTTGTCTGGTCATCGAGCTACAGACAGGAGGACATCAAGTCTGGGGAACACCGACCTTGAAATCAACCCCTGCAAACCCAGAGAGGAACAGGGTGCTACCTACAAAGGCACACCATGGCTAACGGGTCTTCCACTTCAGGACTGGCTCTGATTCACATCTGCAGTCATTCCATCTAATGAGAACTGATTTATGCAACACATGCACTATCCAATAAGAGAGGAGGAGCAAGTCAGAATGTGTTTTTTTTTTTTTTTAAATGTACACATACTTGTGGAAGAAACTGGAAACGGGCGAGCAGAAGAGGCTGCGTGAGCTGAGGTAACAGGAAATAGATGACCAGGAAGGCATTCGGCACGTGTCTGACTAAGAGAGGAATCAAAAGGAGCATGTCACCATTTCTGCTATTTCCAGCCACAGTAGGACAGTAACCTCTTCCAGTCAGGCAGCCATACATTTGAAATTCTCTCCAGCATTTGTTCCCAGTGAGAAAGCCTTTGGGGATTTAAAATCAAAACCACTGACTGTACTAAAGACGCCCTCGACCAGCAGCTCGCCACTCTTCAGCCTCCTGACTGCGGCTGCATAATCAAACATCTGCAGGCCGGCTCTCTTGCCGGAAAATACACGGGGCGCAGGAAGCAGCCCAGCGGTCCGCCGCGAGACACCAGCAGACCTGGCCCGGCACTCCCGGTCGATCCCCAAACATGATTAGAGCACTTAAAGCGATTGTCGGATTCCTCCCCCGAGTTCACGTCCATTTCACGTGTTTAATTTCCTCTGGTGCCCCGGGCTTGCGGCTTTATGGAAAAGTGACGCCTTTGACGATAAATCCAATCTGTCTGGATGGACTGAGGGTAGCCAAACAAGGAGAAGACCTGGAGGTTCCTCGAGAGGCGAGTACTGGTGGGACAGGCTATACGGGGGAGTGACGGACTGCAGGGTCACCCTCCACGCCAGCCGCCACATCACCAAGGTCTTCCCTGGACCGCAGGAGACCCCACCCAAACCTGCTATGTAGCAACCACCAAGTGTGAAGGCCAGTGAGGTATGCAGAAAAGCAAGAGGCTGAAGGCCAAAACACACATCTCAGTCACGTACGACCTCACATCCAGCTGCCAGCACTGCTAATAAGGCGTCACATGACACTGTACTGCAGTATGTGGGCTTGCGGGGCAGTGAGATGAGGAAATAGAATTTAGTACTCGGGCCAGGATCCAGTGCTATTTCAGCGCTAACCGTTGCTAGGTTAGGGAGATATATAATCGGTTTAATACAGTGGAGTGAACAAACAAACGGGCATGGAGATCAGACCTGGTTAACTGATTTCAAGCAACCTAAAAATGAAGCTTGTTACACTGCAAATAAGGTACGGTAACAGTGTCAGGGTGCTGGCATTTATGGATTAACTGCGGTAAATTGTGAACGTCGGGCGAGTTATCGAGCTCCCAAACATTGTGTTTGTTAATAAAACTGCTTCAGACCCCAGAGACCCGGAAAAAGACAGAAGGTAGGCCTGCTGGCACTTTAAACTGTCACATACATGCAGTTACAGGAGGAGATTCAACAGCAAATGAGAAAAAGCTTTCTGATGAGTGTACTTTAAAAAAAGAAAAAAAAAGCTAGCCAATCGTGGAGAAGGGGTGGGGGGATCACATGTATTGATTTTGACCAATTAGATCATTCCAGCAACTAGCTAGTGTGGTGAGAGGTTACAGTCTCAGATCTGGGACACACTCCCGAATCCCAATAAGAATTCGCATCTGCGGCAAAACGACCGTGGTTGCCCGTCTCTGGGGGGGATGTGGCCTCCCCACCTTAAAAGCACAGGTCATGCGTTTGGCTACGTCATGCCCAGGCACAAAGCCCAAAACCAAGGATTCGAGTTTATACACTTAGATAATCCATGTCCTGTTGGAAACTGCACTTCCCATGTCATTTAAAAAAAGCAAATGTGTCAAATACATAGCAAACTGCACCAATCTGTCTCTGAGTCATCTGGTCATAACTCAAATGTCCCTGAAACTACGTATGGCAGGCAAGCGTTCGTTACTTTAAGAAATAAAACATTCTACAAGGTTAAACGGGACAGGCCACCTCCAAAGCCACACCCTGATGCACTTCAACACGCTTTTCTATAAGATTATTAGCTCTACCCTGCATGGACACGTGAAGGACAGAACCCCACCAGAGGGAGGCGCCGAAGAGCTTGAGAGCGAGTCAAGGGTAAACACGTACCAAACATGCATACGGCAGGCGTGTACAATGTACACGCATGCCAAAAGATGTTGTTGTCCTGCTCTCTGTCCAATACGGCACGTAATCAACCAACTGCAAACAAATGCATATTTTTTGCTAAAAAATAATAGCTAATAAAAAACACTAACATTTAGTTTTTACTGTAGATTTAAGCTGACATTTTTTCAGAGGATGATGCAGGGGTCTCAGGCTGTAATGGCAGTGTGTGAAGGTCCAAGAGAACAAACCCAGTCTAGCCACTATAAGCCAATTTAAATTCCAAAATGTAGAATGCTCTAGTGCTCTACAAAAATCTGTACTGCATTGGGGAGCACAAGAGAAGCCTGCAACTGATCATACTACTCGTAACCCGAAAGTTGGTGGTTCAGCTCCCAGGAGGCCCTGCTGTTGTACCTTTCAGCGCGGTCCTCAAGAAGTACAAGAGGCGCATGAGAAGAACAAGTCAGCTAAGGACACGGTTAATGAATAAGAAAGAGGTGGAGCACAGAGGCAGGGATGAGCGGGCACACCCACCCCAGAACGATCGCCACACGGGATGCGACAAAGCAGACGCTTCCGAGAGAAGGACGTTGAAGGACGTCCCTCGCAGTGGGGGGCGGGACCCACAGCCGTAACGCCATCATTACGCAAACCATTCAACGGGCATGCTTCACACACGAGATGAATGCTGGTGGAATGGAGATTCAAAATGTGGTGGTGGTGGGGGGGTGGTTTAAAAAAAGAATCAAAAAAGGGGTGGGCGGGGCCACGAATCACAAATGCACCGAGACCACAAGGAGGACCTTGACACCAGGATGTACAGACAACCTGCAGACCGCAGCCAGCCAGCAGGGGGCTCCCTTATTCACTCCATATCGTCAAATGAGGTTAGAGTCTGCAGCAGCACAGGGATTTCACGCGTGCTTTTTTTTGTAGCTCTCTGGTACCCTACTGACTTTGCACCAGTACTGGCAGTTTACCCCCCCCCCCCCACTCCGCAGTGTTTCTAAGTATAGGGTTGAGCGGCTGTGAGCTGTACCATATGCAGCTCTCTAGCTCGATTTTAATGAGGGGGGGCACGAGAGAGAGAGAGAGAGAGAGAGAGAGAGAGAGAGAGAGAGAGAGAGATGGGAGGGGAGAAGAATCAGGGAAATAAGTAGAAACATGAGAGACCACTTTATTTGGTCGGTCTATAAATAGCTCCGAAGGCAGTGAGGTGAACCAGGCAGAACATGGGGAAAGGGGGTTAAAAAAACAAAAAGGTGAGCAAAAGGGGAGGACTGAGGCGTCCCAGAGCCTGTGGCCCTCCGACAGCTGGGGGGACTATTTTTTACAGGGGTTGACTAAATATGGTCAAGGAGGAGAGCGGCCGCTGGGCTGCCGACAGCTCGCGCCTTGCATGCGCCACCACCTATAAAGAGCTAACCGTTTAGCACTCAGGCGCCGCCATCCACACTGCACCGGCTACATGAAGGGGGGTGGCAACGCGGAACCGCCACCTCTTTTGCCCTTTGACCTTCTCCCCTTGAAGAGGAGGCGTGACCCCGAAGGACTAATGCAGCCAAGATCTTTTCTTGCAGAGGACTCGCAGACGACGGTATGCTTCCCTCATCGGCTACCGGCTGCAGCCCACCAGGAGCTACCGCTTGCATCCTAGCCATCAGCAGAAAGTAAACGAAGGTGACAACAACATAAGGACAACGAGGAGTGTGCCGAGGACAGGAAATAGGGCAGCGAAACGTCGAAAGCCTGGAGAACCAAACACACTACATTCTGGCTTCTTGTGTCTTTTCAGTCCGTCGGCCCCTCCGCGCCAGACCCCCAATTACAAGTTTGCGACAGGGAGAAACTTCATTTCCTTAACTGCGTCACTGTAGAATCGCGGTGAGAATGCAGAGAGGCCAACACACAGCATCTCCATGGCCAGGACTGCCGCCATGCTAGGCCAAAAGACAATGCAAAAATTGAGAAGATTTAAAAATATATATATATAAAAAAAAACAGCTTTTATTTCCCACGCTTCAGACACAGGGATTCTTGGATTCTTGAGAAAGATATTCTCTTTTGAGCAAGCACGTGTAAGGACAGACGGGGGGGGGAGGGAAAGAGGCGTTGCAGATTTTTCCCCAGAGCGAAGAGAGCAGAAGCTTCATGGTTCGGCATTGAGAGCGGAGACCGGCAGGCTAATGGAGGCTGTGTCTTGCCCAGCACTCATTTTGTTTAGCGCTGCCTTCCCCCTGCTTGAGGTAAGGTGTGACTGAGCTTCTTTCCCCCAAACCATCTCCTTACAACATGCGGCACGATATAAGCTGTCGGAACAGAAGCTGCTCACCTTTAACTGC
>JAACJT020000036.1:1692207-1703649 GCA_009936485.2 Gymnarchus niloticus
GGGGCGGGGCCGGGGGGGGGGGGGGGGGGGGAGGAAGGGAATCAACATTTTACACTCTGCTGACTGTCAGATCTAATAACCGCTGCTCGGCATCACGTACAGTGATCTTCCCAGGAACAATGGCTCGGATAAACAGGATTTCTGTCACAAAGCATTAATAAAATACTTTGGCTATAATCTTCAAATGTATTTCCCTCATTCATACATTTAATTCACCAAGACACCGGTGGAAAAAAAAAAAAAAGGCATTCTGTTGTCAGGCATACGTGAACTAACGCAGTCATATGTGACTTTGGGGGAAAGGGGGAGAAAAGACCACGTAGAGTTTCTCTGAGAACAGAAAGACATTCAGTCTCTTTTTAATTACTTTCCTATATTTTTAACAAAGGGGTAGTCTAACAATGAGAGAGGATTCTCAGCTGGCCTGTCCCAGTTATTTGATGGCGGAAACTGCACTTATTTCAAATTGCTATGTAGATTAATTTTCTGATATGTAAAGCATTGTTCAGCATACTAATTTGACACCATTCTTATTGTGAAAACCAAACCAATTTATGGACACATAATTAATGGCAGAAAGTTCACTTTTGTAAGCAGCTTGTAACCAGAACTGAGGTAATTATCTCTCTCTCTTTTTAAGAGAGGAAAAATTACATTAAAAAAAAAAAAAAAACCAAGCAGCTTTCTACTTTCAGGCTGGATTCTTAATTGCTTTTGGCTTCCAGGGGCATTTAGTTGGGTAAAGACAAGTATGAAAGAACAAGTGAAGTCAATGCCTGCTAACAAATATCAGGACGGGATATACAGTGATATAAAGGGAGGAGAAGCAACAAAGAGACCATACTAACAGCACACAAATTTGTCTGAGGACTGTGGGTGTTCATCTAGTCTTTTTGGAAATGTCACATTAATTTGTGAGAAATTTAGCTAATCTTTCCAGGTTGTATTCTAGCATAACAATCCTTGTGAAGTTTGACTGCTCTCTAGTGGTGCCAATGTGGAACTACATATAAGTTACCATTGCTCTGATTCTGTTGGTACAAGAAGAAAGACCCCAGCACTGGCCAGAAGAGATCCCAACACAGATGAGATTCAGAAGAGACATAGAAGCTTGTCTTTCCTGAAGCTGAAATGAAGCAGTCAGTCTTGATAGCCAGTAGGGGGTGCTCTCGGGCCATTCCAGGCCAGTAAATGGAAGTCAGGAACTGAAACAAACTCCCATTACTTGGGCCTTGCCTGTTGGTTTTAGATTCAGTTCACAACTAAATTTACACAAAGGACCATAACAACTCATCAACCTGTTACTGATTCAGCAAGCTTATGTTAGTCCATCACATTAAATTGTTATCCACCCAACCATCAAACAAACTTCAATAACCGCTGTTAACTTCTCGAAATTAAATGCTCCCCACCGTGCCACCCTACTGACTCACCCAGTGTACGTCCACAGCCCCCTGATGATGGGTGTGCTCATCTCACCCTGCCCTTCTGGCTCATGGGCGACGGGCACAAGCACCACTAATTACAAGGAAGCCCCTCTGACTCTAGAGGGCCAGCTGCTCATCTTTCAGGGGAGAGCCGGCGACCTGCTGGGCCCAGATCACTGCTGCTCCATTGCTCTGTTGTAGGCTCAAGCGCTACATCCATGCTAAACAGAAGACAGCCTGAGAAAAGTGGGGAAAGGCAAATGAACGTTACCGTAACGTCATGAAGACATGGTGTGATGGTAAGATGGACGGGCCCGGTACCATGTGACCACACATCTCTCACTCCTCCATGCTGCTACGCACACCATCAGCAGACATTTCAGCCAGAGAGAAGCAAAAAGGAAAGCGGAGCCCAGGGCCATAAGCTGGGGGATTTCGAGCTGAACCAGCATCACTGAGGGACATCGTACACCTCCTGATTATTTACATTACAGTTTTACTCACTTATACAAATGGGACAGTTTAGGCCAAGTTCACTGTTCAAGGGTACAACAGCAGTGTGTCTTCTGGGACATAAACCAGCAACCCTCAAATTATTCGTGCGCATCTTTTACCGCCACCGTTCCCCTGTAGGACAGCGCACATAGCATCAGAGATATCGGTGTGACTGAGGCGAGTGGATTATGTTGAGAAGTTTGCCTGTAAAGGGTCACCCCGTACCAAACAGACACCAAGGCGCATTAAAAAAAAAAGGTATATTAATAAAAGGAGATTCTCTCTGAGCCCTGGAACCTCCCAGCTGCCTCGGTGCTGAGACTGGAAATCGAATAGCCAGAGGGCTACACAGACAAAGCATAGAGGAAGACCCTCTTTATCCAAGGCCAGCTAGCGCAAAACCCAGAAGCTGAGAGTGCTTGTTTTCATGGCCAGACAGTATTTCAATGGATCAGTTTTTAAAATTGCAACGCTGGCGTGACAGTTTAAACACATGCTCTTAAATGACCTGTCCAGTTTCAGAGCGAAGCTGTTGGACCTCCCTACCTTTTTTACGGAGTGTTTGAAGGCAGCAAAACTGTACATAAGGCTGGAAAACGCTGGTGAAAGTTGAGAATATGTGGCCATAAAATTTATGAACCAGTATTGCACATTAATGTGTTTAAAAGCCCTCTTTGCGTGCTCTTGAACGAACACAGCAAAGAGTGTTTAATACCGGAGAATCCGACATGGCACAAGCCCAACCATCTCTAATTGTCAGGGAAAATGGCCCTGGCTATCTGGGATGTCCGATGCTCAGAGATATTTTATTTCCAGATTACTTTTTCCTGGGTCCCCAGCACTCACATTTGCAAGGCAACACACTGACTGGCTGTCCCCTCAAAGGAAATCCTTTACCGAAATGGATTGTTTTTCTACCTTGTTTATCGGAAGCCTGCCAGGGCCTCTCCTGATAGGAATACCGACCATATTGAGTTTCGTCCAGCGACTTTGTAAGCAGGCCCGCAGCCACAAAGAGCGATTTAGGCCAGACCAACATCATCACAGAGTTCGGACATCAGTGTTTCTCTATCAGACTGGTCAGGTGACAGCCGGCTCTCTGACACGGCAGTCAGGCAGACGCGGTTTCTCTACACCCAGGCACGATTCTCGCCAGAGTGCATTTTGATCCTGAACATAAACACTCCTTTTCTCACCCCTCTCTAGATACTGATTTGAATGCACCGTCTAAGAAGTGGAAGCCATTCGACTGCCCTCCCCACTTGTATTAAGCTTACTTCTCAGCAGCCTTGACAGTATGTTTTGAAAATACTACACCTGATACCATTTTATGTACCAAAACAGGAAGATATGGTATATGGCGTTTTTTTGTTTTTTTTTTTTTAGGTCTGCGATGGACATACAAGCAGTGATTTCTGTACACATTTGGTGCCCCGCACTGCAGAAACGTGGTAGAAACTGCAAGGAAAACAGCCCACCAATGCAGCCGATCTCTGCGCGGCCTAATCAGGCGTAAGGCTATTAATAGTAGTCAGGTGCCTAAAAGACGACAAAGCAGCTTGAGGAGCCGGTGTGTTTTTTTTGTCCACGTTCCCAGCAGTTCTGTTGCTCTGTGCTCACATGACGACAGTCTAGGAGAAAAAGCCCCACTCCATTGATGGCTAACACATGCACCATCTATACAGCGCGTGTTTGAACGTGACCCCGGCAGGAGGCCCTTACCACATACGGGTGTGCTTGTATTATAGTGCGAGGACCACAAAGGCAGATCAGACCTATAGGGTGAAATCACATTGTACTCAGTGGTCTACCCCATCCACGCAAATAAAACTGTGACATTTACTCTTGCCTTCAATGCATGATCTCATTGTCTAGAGAGACCTTCCAGTAACAAGAGAATCGGCCACATTCTCCCTCTAAATATAAGTCAGAAAGTGAGCCGAGACCACGTACCCACTGGACACGGATAAATATGTAGTTCTTCAAGCTGCTGTCCTGCGTTAATACAGTTTGACCACTAAGTGGCACTATTCTCCCGATTTTGCCGCCAAAAACTTACAGCGCTAAGGTTGCTAAGAGAAACCCCCCCGCCCACCGAGCAATATTTATTTATTATAAAACAAATATATTGCTACGGCGACATGCTAGCACAGAAAGTAGCACTTGTCATTTTAAAATGGGCGTTAAGGAAACCTAAAAAGAGGTGACCGCAGAATTAGGTTTAATTGCAAGCTCAGCACTTACTAAGAGCATGTTTTCATAGAGCTTGCGCTTTTTTTGTGTATGAAAGGAATGACTTAGGAAAGGTTAGTTCAGTTGCAAAACAAACCGTTATCGTTCAGCGAACACATTACTGCTTATTCAAGGGCTGGGATCAGTTGATTGACCACATGCCTGATAAGACGGGACCTTGGGAACCCTTTCAGAAGAAAAAAAAAAATTTAACAATGGTATATCTACAGTATATCGCACAGCACGAAAAGCAACACGGTATCAGGCAGCCGCGGTCACAAAAACCGCCTCCACGACAAGGCGGGAACTAACTGACCAGGCCGAGACGTGCCGTTTCTCTCCGCACCAGCTTTCCCCCCCCGAGACACGCCCCCGTCGAAGCTGATTGGTTAATGGCCACGCGACCGCACGTTCTCGCTTTGCAGTCGCGTCGCCTAGTGGAAACTGACGTTACGCGCAACGTAACGGTAACGTTTGCTGACAAACGAAAAGTGCGTTCGGTTTGGTGTTATGGTATTACGTCTATGGTTAAACACACCAAATAAATGTATTTAAATATTTGGAACCCCCGGGGCTCTTATCTCACCACGGTTCTCAGGGCACTAAGCAGGTCTCCATGGTTACCATCCATTCTGAAGAAATTGTCCCCCGTTTCCTCTCCTGGACCGCAGTGGACCTTTTTCTTAAGAACAGATACTCTCAGAACCCTAATGATATAAGACCAGCTCCCTCTAAGCACGTCTTTTTTCACCATTGTGCCGAGCTGACCAGAAAAGAACTTGGAGAACAGCAGGATTAAAACCCCCCCCTCTGATCAGTATCGTGGTGAGAACAAACCCGAGTTCAGATAACGTGACGAGAAATTATCAACTTGTGTGGCTTTTTCGCATTGTGTTTTTGTCGGCTGGCCATAAACGAACCTATTTAAACGGACAAATAAGCAACTACAGCTGTCTTATATTTCAAACATGATGGCGTAACCAAGCCTTCTTCTGAAAGATCATGAGTGTATGCCGGAGGAGTGCCTCAGAAGTTAAATGTATCTGTCAAACTCGTCTAACTTCGCTGACACGCCCTAGCCTTAGAAGAACCCTGGAAGAAGTTGGCCCTAAAGACTGTTTTTCAGGTTCTTCTAATTTGATTTGATTCGAGAAAATACTAATATTAATAGATTGACCTTATCCACATCAGCGCCGAGTATCTCACTCGAAAAAACCACGTCAGTTGTTCTTATTCGACTGCGACCGCCTGCAGGGGGCGCTACTGCAACCGAGGGGGGGTAAGGGTGACTCGGTGACGTCACGTTCTCGTGGCCGTTAACCACATTCGGCTTCCTGCCGTCCCGTCAGGAAGTAACGCGCGTCTTATCGCATCCTCCCCTGTGGATATTAATATCCCCCAGATTAGTCGGTTTTTTTTTTTTAATGGATTCGCAAATTCCAGGTGATTTAAATCAGATTTTAAGTGACTTCTGGAGGTCAGAGGGGAACAAAGAAAAATTCCCCCGTCAAATGTCCCGTAGGAGTCACGAAAACATGGGATTAATGTCGGTGTTATCGCCCAAACATCTGGAAAATGAGAGGAATCAAAACGATAAAAATGATTACCCTTATGGTCCGACAACGTTTTTCTTTGCCCTCTCCGATTGATTTTCATTTTGGTATGTAATTATTTATTCCTAAAGATTTACTTAATCCCAGGAATTAACTTGAGGCCCCCCCCCCCAAGCACACGTCATCTTTACAAATTTCGTTGCACTAACAAACAAAGCCGGCTAATTAGTAATGCCTATCAAGTGGAGTAATTTCACTTTTAAACTATAACTTCGAAATTTACGCTTTCCCGCTTTTCCCGCGTTTCCTTCTGGAATTCCACAATTTCACCATACGGTCAGTAGGTGGCATCACAGGCCACTATAGTTGTTTTCAGTACATTTTATTTTTGTCTTCTCTAATACATATTTTCTTCGTAACTGAACTTACGATTTTATTTTTCGTTATAAGTAGATGTTCTCATCTTATGTTTTAGCTGCATATACTATATATTCTTATGTCTTAAATTAAATTGTCGACACCAATCGAAAAACAAAAGCCGGGTAAAGATGCGTAATGTTTTCTACAGACTGTAGAGGGCGCTATCCGCAACACATCATCTTATCCAATGGCTTCGCCGCATGTGCTTTTCATGTTCTGATCATGTTTCGCGCTGGCCAATCAGCGGCGCCGAGAGCCACTCGTGGATCTTATAAATACGAGCGCAGCGTTCAGCTCGAGGCCAGACGATGAGAGAAAAACAAACGAGGCATTTAGCAGCGCATCACTGGACTCGCCAGTTTCCCTTCTTCTATTTTAAATTCCATTTCTCACCAGGTAATGAGGTTTTTTTTTTCCCTTTTTCCCCCCTTCTTCTGGTTATGTGCGATTTTTTAGTTCGGTGTCTGGCTCTGAGTCGTAGATCCCTCTTTGGGCTTTGTCTCGTGTCGTTTCTGGTTTAATGCGGGCCGAACCCGAATCGATTTTCTGTGTTTCTGTACACCGTCTGTCGTCGTTCATCCTGCGTTCAGGAGTCGTGTGTTTCCGACTTGTAATTCATACCGGGAAATCGCATGATGTAACATCATCGCTTATTGCCGCGTTACGGACCGCCTTATCCGATCTTGGTTGGCATGGTTACCGATGTAACGATCGGAGTGCCGGCGCGAGCGCGCGCCTGTGCACGTGGAGCCGCGTGTCGCCTTGTTTCTGAGCGCGCGATGCTCCCCGAAAAGCGTCCGTGGGGCTATCATCACTACAATGGTGGGGCAGTCGTTACGAGTGGCACCCTTTGAGTTTTCTCCCGTATTGTAATATTTACAGTCGTACTGGCTTTTATTTTTTTTAGGTGTTTTATAGTACATAATTAAGATGGCCACCTCTGCCAGCTGTAAACTGAACAAAGCTGTAAAGCAGCAGTACATGGCCCTCCCCCAGGGAGACAAAGTCCAAGCCATGTACATCTGGGTTGATGGAACAGGAGAAGGACTTCGGTGCAAAACCAGGACTTTGGATTCGGAACCCAAAAGCATTGAAGGTAAATGTGCGCGTACAACTTAAACTAACCTTTAGTATTGATTGTGCTTTGTTAACAGCAGTACTGCAGGGTGTTTGTCTGACCCACAGTCACTTGTGTTCACAGATCTACCTGAGTGGAATTTCGATGGATCCAGCACATACCAGTCAGAGGGCTCGAACAGTGACATGTACCTGATTCCTGTTGCCATGTTCAAGGATCCCTTCCGCAAAGACCCTAATAAGTTGGTGCTGTGTGAAGTCCTGAAATACAACCGCAGGCCAGCAGGTAACAATGTCTCGGTGGCTGGATGGGTTCTCCCTCCGGACCATGCGTTACAGATATTAACTAGCCTTGCTTTCATCCAGAAACCAACCTGCGTCAGAGCTGTGCGAGGGTCATGAAAATGGTGGAGGATCAGTACCCCTGGTTTGGCATGGAACAGGAGTACACCCTCCTGGGGACAGATGGTCACCCCTTCGGCTGGCCCTCCAATGGCTTCCCTGGTCCTCAAGGTAAGAGCGATTTCTCTGATAGTCCAGTTAAATGGCAGGACCAACACGTCATCCCCTGAATATTGAAACATTGTATGCGCAGGTCCTTATTACTGTGGTGTGGGAGCGGACAAGGCCTACGGCAGAGACATTGTGGAGGCCCACTACAGAGCCTGCCTGTACGCTGGTGTTCTGATTTGTGGCACAAACGCTGAGGTCATGCCAGCCCAGGTCAGTATTCGGGCTTGAGTTTGCTGGTTCTTTGGTAATTGCACTAAGCAGCTGACTTGGGTTGACATAACGGTCCTATGCTTTGCTCAGTGGGAGTTCCAGATTGGTCCATGCGAAGGGATCAACATGGGGGACCATCTGTGGGTGGCTCGCTTCATCCTGCACCGTGTCTGTGAGGACTTTGGCGTGGTGGCCTCTTTTGACCCCAAGCCGATACCTGGCAACTGGAATGGCGCCGGCTGCCACACTAACTTCAGCACCAAGGGCATGCGTGAGGATGGTGGGTTGAAGTAAGTTGCCCGTCACACAGAGTGCTGCTCATTTTTGTGCCTCTGGCTCAGTGGCTTGATTCCCTCGGCTTTTTTCCCCAATAGGTTCATCGAAGATTCCATCGAGAAGCTTGCCAAAAGGCACGACTACCACATCCGTGCCTACGACCCCAAGGGGGGGCTGGACAACGCCAGGCGCCTGACCGGCCGTCACGAAACCTCAAACATCCACGAGTTCTCAGCTGGCGTGGCCAACCGCGGTGCCAGCATCCGCATCCCACGCGCAGTGGGTCAAGACAAGAAGGGCTACTTTGAAGACCGCCGTCCGTCTGCCAACTGTGACCCCTACAGTGTCACAGAAGCTCTCATCCGCACGTGTCTCCTTGGTGAAGAGGGTGACGCACCTGTGGACTATAGTCAATGAGCATTGATTCTGGACGAGACCAAACGTTCTGTCCCCTATTCCTCGGTTAAAGTGGTTTTACTTCATACTGGCAAATGGGTCTACTAGTACTGTATTGTTTTTTCCAAGAGGGTAATTTTAAACTGCCAACTTAATGGGGCACCTTAACATTTTCCTAGAGCTGGCCAGGAGTTCCTAACAGTGGCCTCTTAAAGATCAGTCCGTCATGAACTCACTGCCTTTGCACAAATAGGTATTCAGTTGAAGATTGGGGCAGCTATTGTGCCCGGCTGTCAATGGTAGTCCTAAGTGTGTGATGTCCTGACTCAAGCATGTAACACTATGACTAACAGTGTGTCAGACAACTTGATGTCAATGTCTAATTTGCACGTTTAATTTGTGCAAATCAGTACACTTGGATTAAGGGTCCAAAACTGCTGTGTATATGTGGGTCCCTTGTCTAGTTGTAGAAGTATTCATATGTTTGTCATCAATAGTTGCCTCCTATTTTAGTCAAATGGCTTCTTTTTTTTTTTTTTACAAGACATTAAAACATTGTTATATTTTTACCGTAACTTTTATTCTAACTATAGCCTGCCAAAAACATCGTGAGCAGACCAAAGCCCTAGTCAGCCGTAAGGCCAGGTTGAGGGCCTCATGGAGGTGGGCAGTGCTGGCATCTCCATTTGTACTAAAATCTACAAAATGATGAATGTAGTTTGCCATAGGCTTTCTGCTTTCTCATCAAAGTCAAGATTAAGTTTTTCCGGTTCCTGGGGATTGGCAGTAATTCAAGATACAGGTGTAGTATTTGACCTGTGCAGGACTGGGCTGTAGTATTAACTAGGATTAACATTCAGAGGTTCTCCTCACCTGCCTGGGGCCTCTGTGGACCATTCATCTAGAAAGCTTCAGTCTGGTACAGATTGTAAGGCTTTGGCCTCATATCCGTATGGTGTCACCTTTTATGGTAGGTGCACTGTACGTAGGGTCCAGTGATGACATGAATGTCACGTCACGCAGGGCCCGGCGGCTAAGCTTGTGGGGTCAAAGTACAGCCATTATTTTCTAGAGACCAATGAAAAGGTTAATGGAGGAAATGACTAAATTGGAGTACAGTTTTTAAAATTAAACCCCCCATCATACAGTGAGCACAGTATTCATCTTAAATGGTTTGAGAGAATTTTAAATTAGCTGGGTTGGACAGATTTAGTGCTGTAGAAATGTAGGGTTTAAATGGAAGATAAGGCTGAACCCCTGAGAGTGTGGCCCTGTAGGCCCTGCATGCATTGAGTGGACAGTGGGAGTCCAGCACATTCCCCTGGATGTCCCTCAGCAGACTGGCCAGAATGAACTTCAGCTGAGGGGCTATATGTCAGCCATTAAAGTGCTTCTTTCTGAGGCTAGCATTTGTTGGAACTTGTAAATGAATGCACTTTGGTAAGAGAGTTCTCATGAAGGTCTTGCATTCTCAAAAAGTTGGCAAGGAGTTATCACGCTGACATTCTGTTCTGAAATTCCTTTTTTACTGGGACATTACTGGTGTTCTTGGTGGTACAGTTAATCTAACAGAGGATTCAGTCTGGATTCACTACTTCACCAATACAACAGTGAACATTTACTGTACATTCACAGAGGTTATGACATTACAGAAAGAGCAAAGATTCTGGAAGGTGATAAAATTCTTAACCTTATCCTCGTGACCAGTGCTTACGTACAGAGACAAGGTTATCTTCTGCGTGGACTGAAAAGAACGTACACGTGCTCAGAGCCAAACATAGAAAAAGAAATTTAAAGCAATTTAAGAAGTCGTCTTAAAAGTAACTCAGGAGTTTCAGAAAATCCCAAAACAGCGTTACTTGGCTTCAATATAAATACCAGTGCTTATTCAAGCAATACGGCTTCTACCTCTTTATAAAAGTGAATACTACATTCATAGATTATACAGTAATACCAAAATGTGGAACTTTGGCAATTTTATTATTAAAAAAAAAAAGCCACCATCTCACTTGTTCATGCCAATTTTTACCAAGGGCAAACAATTCATAAGGACCTAAAAATATCTTCACGTGGATAACAAGGCGATGCTTTTACACATAAATCACTGCTTTCTGGGAAATACTGCAGATTTGACTTCTTTTTTAATTTCATGACAAGTATAGTAAAAAAAAAAATACCCAAAAATCAACTTGCTCGAGATTTTCCACAGGAAATGCAAACACTTTCTTAGAAGAAACGGGAAGGGAGTGAAATCAGGTAATCTAGAACAATAAATGACAAAAGTCACAAACTTTTCCCTGCTTTCACCTTATTCACATATTTCTCAATATTCAGAACACTTAAGACTAACATTTTGTACTCATAAATTTAAAATTCCTGCTTAAAATTATTCAAAATATAAACCACTGTGAAAGCTGTCTACTTCCACCTCAATGGGTGACTGCAGAAATCTCAAGAAACAAGGCACAATGAACAAAATACACAAATCAAATTTAGCAAAATGTTTAACTACAAAACTGAATTTATTAAAAAGTAGACAACACAGGGGCTCAGAAGGCGTGAATCCTGCCTTCCCTCTGTGTGTGGTGATTTTGCGTGTTCTCGTGTTGTGCAGGTGTCCTCTGGGCACTCCTGTCTCACCACAGTCTAAGGGTATACATTTTTGGTTAGTTGACCATAATGTAAAACTGAGTGTGTACATCCCGTCTAGGGTGTACCACAGCCTCGTGCCCTGTGATGGACTGGCATCCCGTCTAGGGTGTACCACAGCCTCGTGCCCTGTGATGGACTGGCATCCCGTCTAGGGTGTACCCCAGCCTCGTGCCCTGTGATGGACTGGCATC
>JAACJT020000036.1:1703749-1719746 GCA_009936485.2 Gymnarchus niloticus
TTTTTTTGGTGTGGTTGTTTGTGTTTCGGTGGTTTTTTTTTTGTTGGGGTCGGGGGGGGGGGGGGGGGGGGGGGGGGGGGGGGGGGGGGGGGGGGGGGTGGGTGGTGGGTCTGGTTATTGCACAGAATACTTGCTGATCTTTAAGAAGTTCTCTGCTTGTCTTGTGCAAGAGCCTACTGCAGTCTAACTACCCCAGCGAGGTACATGACGCAGCTCTCTGAGCCCATATTCACATACCAGCCAAGTTTCTGCTCTACTGCCAGGAAAAGCCCAGGTAGTTAAGCAAGGCCATTCTGTGCAGACTGCAACCATTACACAAGCTTGCCTAAAGAGCAATTCCAAAGTAGCACGCTGGCTATCGGCTTTGCACACGAGTGCATTCTTACTACTGTCGAATTTTGAAACTGGAGTAGGTTCTCATATGCAGTTAGTGAAATGTGCTGTGAGTTTGCTTCAAATAAATAACTCTGTATAGTTCAAGCAGTCCTTAGGAACAACTGGTGCCGATTTCATAATAACAGGACTGCTGCGTGTCAGAAATCTGTAAAAACCAATCCGTACCGTAGAAGAAGAGCCAAAGAACACAAGTGTGACGGACATGAAAGCAGAGACCCAGTTTCTTCACTGAATAGCGCTGCAGTGCAGGAGGACCTGTGGCGTACAGGTTATACAGTACCGCTTGTGAAGGCGAGCCAGTCAAGCATGATGTCTTGTCCCTGCTCAGAACATTTTTGTGATTATGATGTGACTCATTGGAAATCAAATCCTCAGTTTAGCTGTGCCTGAAAATTGCATAAAGACAAGGAAGCCAATCCGTCCCACATGAGCTCCCACCCGTACGTTAGCACGGAACGACTTGAACTTTCAGTTAGGCACCTTTGGTAAAAAAAAAAAAAAAAGGAAAATATCCCAATCCGATGCAATTCACTTTATGTGCGTCACTTTTCTCCGGCTAATAAAGGCATAAATAATTAATCCCTATTATACGTGTATTAATTAGTTATGAGTGCTTTTCAAACAAAACTGGGAGGTTACCCTGTGCAACATAAGCTTTTGCAATTTTGCTTGGCATTGACTTGGGCCGTCATGGCCTGTTGTTTATGCCTATTGCAAGACATACAAGTCAAAACGTATGTGATTTGCATGTAAGCCAGCAGCTTGCAGGGCTGCATCCTGTTCTCCTCGCCCGAAGGTGACGTCCTCATTTTGGACATTAACTGACGTTAGTTGATCACATGCTTTCTCGACCTTGGCCTCAAGCGTGTGTTTTGGCCGCTTTCCCTTCTGCACCGGTTTATTTGCAACTTTAGACGTGGACACTTGCGAGACGTGCTGGTAAATCGCCGTTACTTCACTTTAGCCCCGTAGGAGCGTTTTTACCGAACCTGCATTTAATTAGTTTGGGCCACGTGCAATACGTGCTTTCTAATCCGCAGAACGTATCAAAGCGCAGTGACGCCTTTTGACGTTCACGCCTCGCTTCTTACAGCCCGGGTCGCTTTCTCAAGTCTACGAGGCTTCTAGTATTTATCTTGTCTGGTATTGCTCTTGTCAGAACCAGCCTCGTTTCTACAGTATGTCCCTTGACCGGATTCTGTACCTTTATAGATTTATTGCATTTATCAAGAAGTTGCAATCCGTACCATTAAATAAAAATCCATACGTGTGTTTAAAGCAAAGGTTACATGTGGCCACTAGGTGTCGCAATTTACCACGCCGTCTATTCACTCCTCACTTCGCTGCGTGAAGTTATGAAAATTGATTTGCTGAACTGAAAGCTTATTCACTAATATGAAAAAAAGGAAATGGTATTTTTTTTTTAAAAAAAGCATTTTTTTACAGACGTTAAGTACAAGTATGTCACTGTGCATTGCATTTATCGTAGCCAGATATTTAGCTTTATTTTTAAAATGAGATGGTGCAATCATTATTATTATTATTATTATTATTATTAATATTAATATTATTATTATCAGCATGCTCTCTGTTTTAAGACTTCCCGGCCAGTTGCTTGCCTCTGTCATGCGCATGTAACCCGTGCGTTGCTAAGGCATCAGGACTAACGTTTCTCGTGCAGTAATAGACTCCGCCTCGGCAGCCGCTTGTCTCCAATCACACCAATGCCATTCCGTGCGGGCCTGTTAAGCAGCCAATCGCCGCGCGGCAAATGCGATTACCCGCCCCCGAGAATTAGAATACGGCCAATAGGATTCGACATGCAAATGAGCGGAGGACAGAGCCCGTGCCGGCGTCGTTTATCTTAGCGTGGCAGCGCCGAGCGGCTCAGATCCGGCGATTAAGTTACACGGCGGGTTACATTGTAGCGCCCTGAGACGCCGACGCGGACGCGGACGCCGAGCAGCGCTGATCCATCGCGGAGCCTGGACTGGATTTTATGTGCAATATGACTTTTGAGGAGTTCAGCGGGGATCACTCTGCAGAAAAGTGAGTTGCACGAGTAAAGATCCGCATGCACGAAGGGCTTTTGTGGTTTTTTGTTTCCCAGCACGTCGTGCGTTAAAAGAATAGACGGAGGTTGAAATAGCTGATGCCTGATGTGGTACTCAGGTGTGCCTCCCATGCGTGTTGATCTGGGGGGGGGGGTACCGATTGTCACCGTCTGGGGTCTTAAAAAGCTTCCTTTTCAGGATGGATTCTGTGGCCAGTGCACTGGAAGAGGTGCTCAGCTCTGCCGCCCCGCAGGGATGCGTGACGGTGGGGGTGTACGAGGTGGCCAAGTCGCTCAACGTGTAAGTAGGCGTCATCCAGATGTGTAGGGTCCTTGACGCCCCCCCACCCCACCCCCCACCCCCATCCTAACCCACTGGACACCCCTGCAGGAACCCGGACAACGTAGTGCTGTGCGTCCTGGCTACGGACGAGGACGACGTGGAGGACGTGGCCCTCCAGATCCACTTCACCCTGATCCAAGCCTTCTGCTGCGAGAACGACATCAACATCCTGCGGGTGAACAACATGCGGCGCCTGGCCGACATCCTGGGCGGCTTGGGGCCGGGGGGCGAGCCGGTGGACCTGCACTGCGTTTTAGTCACTGTACGTGCCCCTTCAGTCCTGCCACTTGGCACCTGTCGTGAACTTGCCAGTACATGCCCCACCCCCCCAATCCCCCCACATCTGTAGGTCCTGGACGTGCAGAGGCGTCAGACATCCTGCATCCGGCTTTTTTGTTTCACTGAAATTGGCTCCTGTCGTCAGAAGCTCTTGGGATACCACGTTCTGCCTTGCACGCAGGATTTTTAGCAGCATTGACAAACAAGTTTATCTGCACTGGCTATTTTGAGGACTGCTATTACAGTAATGTGATTGGTGGTTGATGAAAATCAGGTTTTAATGGCATTTGAAAAGGCTGAGGTTGACGCATTACCTATGCAGAGCACGGCTCTTTGAAGATCAGTCTCCACGGTTTACTGGACGTAGGCGATTGAAGCCCTTTCAAGTGGCCGTAGACGTGCTGCGACTGATGTGGATTGTGGGCAGGAAAGCCATAGGCGCTTGGAGTTGTGCTAATTGGTTGCTGTGCTGGTAGCGTATTCCCAGATTGGGGGGGGGGTCTAACTGCTGTGCACATCCTGTGAGACAGTCCTACAAACAGCTCTTACAGGAACTACGGTGCTTAGTCAGTAAAAGGTTTTTTTTGCAAAATATGAATTGCCAGAATTCGTTAATTTGCCCTTTCCTGCCCCATCCTTTCTGCTGAATAACTAACCTCAAAGTGTTGCTCAATTCAAATCCGGTCAGTCACAGAATTTTCCCAGAATATTCCCTGCATCTGAACTCCGGATGACTGCCTCTGTTATTGCCGTTTTGTTTAGCCGCTTCTCCAACAGAAATTAACCTTATCTTTCGTTCTTCCTTTCCAGAACCCTCACTCTTCTGCCTGGAAAGATCCGGCTCTGAGCAAAGTGAGCCGGTTTTGCAGAGAGAGTCGGGGTTTGGATCAGTGGGTTCCCATTATCAGCCTCCCGGAACGATGAACCTGGAACTGGACCCAAGTACTTCCACCTTCACAGAGATGCACTGGATTTGTGTAATGTGCCGACCAGCAGCCCAGGAAGGGACTCCTTCAAACTGATGATGAGATTTAGAAAAACAAACAAACAAATAAATAAAAATGAACAGAGATGCAGCAGTCTCAACGAGAAAGGGGTGGATTTCGGCCCAACTGGAGGAGTCGCATTCCTAGCCTGGCACGGGGAGCGGCAATTCGGGAGGAAGGAAGCTGTGTGACCTCAGGAAAGAGGCGCTATACAGGAAGTGGGGCGGGGGAGGGGGCGGGCCCTGCAGTGGACCAGGACTGAGCTCTGCAGCTGGATTATGGGGGAGCCAGATGATGGGCCGCTTACATGGAATTCTTCAGATTTATCCTTACAGCCATTTCCATCTTTGAAGAATGAATGCTGTTGTGTTGTTGTTGTTGTTGTTGTTGTTGTTGTTATTTTGTCAGTTATTTAAAAGGGAGGGTCTAGATTGGTATTGTGCAGAGCATACCATCACCTTTCACAGGAACTGTTTTCCAAGCTTAAGTTATTTTGATGATATTAATTTAATTGTATTTATGTTTCAGTCACCATAATTACCCATGTAATGAAGTGGTACTGATGCATTTTGTCGAATAAAAATGTTTTGAACAAATCATGTGGCATGCACAGTGATTAAAGCCACAGAAGATGGGGTGCCTCAGGACGCAGAGGCCGTCACACCGGGCCGGGCGGGTCGCTGTCACACTTCTGTTTTTCATTAGTCTTCACCGTGTTGTTTTCATTGGAGGGTTTAGGGGTTCATGACTGTAAAGCAGACCTGCTAAGATTCTTCTAGCTTCCCAAGCATGTCTCCAAAGCCAGCTTTTATATCCACACTCTTTGTGTGAGACAGAGCGAGAGGAAAAGCAGGAAAGGAAAGTAGTAAGTTTTTGTTCTCATTTGACCTGAGCGAATTATTGCTCAGGCTACATGTCTGCAAGGTTAGGGCGTAAGGCAGGATTTTTCAAAGTCAGGAGCCGCCACTGTCCTCGCCAGTTCAGCCAAGTCTTTGAGGCACATGACGCTGGCAGGCGGAGGCTCGACCTTCACACGCAAGCCCCGAAGGGCTGAGGCTTCTGGAAATCCACCCGTCCCGTCAGTGGCTTCCCGCCGCGTGACTCTCGCAGTCCCGTTTGCAGGAAGCGGGTGGGAGTAGTGCTTGTGCAACCCTTGGCATGACGTGCGGAGGTGACGTTAGCCATGACACAAAGCAGCCAGCTTGTGATCAACACCATGCAGTAAAACGCGTCCGTTTTACTTATGGCTTCTATGATGACCACTCCTAAACCTATAGGAATGCAAACTAAATTTTGAGGCTTTGGGCTTTAATCTGAATGTGGGGGTCTAAATTAAACGTGGTTTCTTGACCAAAACGGCCTACCAGCAGAGAGTCAGAGCCGTGTGATGACCTAAACAGCATTGGAGGGCACCTGGTAAAACAGCAGCAGACTCTTTAAAACTTCACCTTTGCCCCAGCAATGCCATGATGCAGAAGGCCCAAAACAAAAAACAAAAAAACATCCAATCACAGGCCAGCAGCTGCCACCCACGTGGACGGGCCACCTCGTGCAGAACATCCATCCCAGCGTTTGACAAATTGCCGTCTCAGGACGCTGATCTGAAAGAGATCGGTCACGAGCTGCCTGACTGACATCTGCTGCTGTGAGCTACAGAGCAGGGGACTGATTCTACTGGGTCATCACGCCTCCAAAAGCTCCAGGAGACCCGCAGGAGAGGCTTACTGAGATGGCCACGCCAACCAGACAGCAGCCCCCAGCTGACCTCGGCCGAGACCGGCGAGACACTTTGGCTCTGGGCTGCACAAAACAAAGCAAAGGACTGAGTTGGCCAGATGCATGAGTTCAGAACCGCTGATGCAACAAAACAGGTGGCATCAAAACAACAGAAACCTGTCAAGCAGTAGAAACAGGGCAAAAAAAATAGACAGTTGCTTGTTTAAAGGCAAACATGATCGGTGATCAGCGTAGCATTTCGGGTCTTGTTGAGGTTGTCCTCTGTGGCTCCAGGGATGGTGGCACGGTCAGGACACGGTCATATTTATGAAGAGTGTGTGAGGAATCGAAAGAGAAAGAGACTCTTCTCACACGGAGTTAAACTGGCGAGTTCACCTTGCTGTCTTACTTAATTTCGTTGTACCCGTTACAATGACAATAAAGATATTCTGATTCTGTCAGCAACCCTTACACACCTTAAAGCAGGAACGATCGCTCATTAGCCTGGGGCTCCCAAACTGGCTGCAGCTGGTGAGAGGCCCGGAAAAGAGGCCCCCCCCCCCCCCCCCCCCCCCCCAGCAACTGGGCTTCGCAGGAGAACTACAACAGGAGCAGGATAGCGGCGGATAGCAAACATTCCTGATACGTAACAAGCATGTCAACAGACCTGTTATCCTTGGATCAGCAGCTCGATAACATAAAAAAACAGATTGAGAATGAGTTGTTTTCCTCCCTTTTTCCAGACTTCTGCTTAGCACTCTGCAGTGTGTTCTGCGCCGTTGTTTACCCTTGTTGACAGTACCCTAAGTCGACCCGCGATGGATACAGAGCCATGAAGTCAAACACATCAAGTCCATTCAGATTATCTAAAAAACCGTTTGCTTTCTCACACATGTGGGCTCACAGGGGAGGGCAAAAGCAGGGAGCTATCACCATGAACACCAAAGCGATGGTCTGACTACAGCCCCTCGTGCTCATGCCTTCTGGATTAAACGTTTCCCGGGAAGGCTGGGAAGCCAATTGGAGTCAAAATGAAGGGTTGACCTTTAACCTTTGGGTGGGAAAAAATAATAAATAGAGCACAGGAGGTATTCCTGTTTTTCGGTGTTCATTTGGCCACTATGTAAACATCACCGGGGGGGTGGCAAGGGCAGCAAAACAACTGAAATACGTACTTCTCTATTGGAGTTAGCAATACGACAGACCGGAATACCGAGCCCCAACAGGGGGTGGCTGGTCTTTTCTGTATGTTTGTCAGCCAATGGCAGGTCCTCTTACTCATCAATGCCTCCAGCCAATCACAGCAGCTGCAGCTCTAACAGCATGACCTTGTGCTGAAAAAGTCCTAAATGTCCCCAGATCCCTCACAGGCACATCTTCTTGCCTGGAAAGCCAAATAAGAAAGTCACTTCAAAAAGCTGAGTCTCTCTCTCTCTCTGCTCAATAATAATACGGCAAATCCAAATCTTTAATTCAAACGCAGCAATGGGAAGCTTTTCCAATTTTTCCATCCAGCAACAGAGTAACTGGGCAGAGATCGGACAGCGAGAACATGGCCGACTACACCTGGAAACCCAGACACAGGGCACTGCAGGATCTTGAAGGCAGCAGTACAACCTGTTGAAGTCTCAGGAGTCCATCATAGCATCCTGCACAGAGCTAGGAGTGGGATTCAAACCTATGAGCCTGATGGCGTGAGGCTGCATTATCATCCGCTGAGCCACAGGGCTGCCTGCTTAGAGCTTCTAAGATGAAAAAAGTCATCTGCTGGCAGACCGTAATCCCGCCGCAGGATTCAGCTAAAGGAAGGATTGTTTGAAATGTATCTTCTGACTGATATATACTTTCCATGAACCCTCTGTTCCCTGAAAGATGGAGTTCACCTCCTGGCAATTTTTCTTTGGCAAAAGGGAAAGGAAGAAAGAGCGGCGACGTACAAGAGAGAAGTGAGGGATTGTTCCGGAAAAGAAATTCTAATTCCTCGTGTAGGTTTGTGGACAGAGCAGGAGTGAGGATAACCATTCCAGAAAGTTGATAAACAAACGAGGGCTGAAGCAATCTTCATGAAACAGATCTCAGTGACCTCTGACCGCCACCCGTAAAGTCCCGCCAAATCGCTGAACATGAACCCCACGTGGACCTGACAGCTAAGATGGATGGCCGTACATATTATTTTGGAATTTACACAAACAAACGTGATACAATCTGATGACCAGATATATTCACAAACTGGAATAACATATCAGTATTATATTTCCATAGTCTACAGTAATGAAATTACAGCTTTTAAAAATATAAATACTGACACATTATAAAAAGCTACCTTTAAACGAGAAAAAAAGTGTCCCTCGTAAGCTGGCTGCAAACCTATTTAAAAAATGTGTTGGGTGTCATTGGAATTACGATACCAAATTCTTCACGTTGCTTATAAATGAATATTTTCAATAAAAAAAAAACCATGAATATGCCCGTTTTCAACAACTCACCATAGACTAGTGTTTCAAATTCCCAGACATCCTGCGACCACCCCTGTCGTCACTTTAAAGGTCTCAAGGCCCATTAACAATCAGCCAGGGACGAATTCCTCACTTTTGTCTCCAAACAAAGCATCTGAATTACCATCCTTGCCGCTCTCACGTTGCTGGCCCTTACAGCCCCCGACAAAACAGACCACAGTACGAGCTTCTGCAAAACAGACCAGGCGGGACGGAGGAAAGGAACCAGTCATCTTGAGCCAAATGATGGGAGGGATGGTGAAGTTCAACTATTAGATCACATCTCAATCAACAAATTACTACAATTAAAGATGGCTAACGATGATGGCAACATGACCGTGTATTGGATAACTGGCATGGAAGACAGACGGATGGACAGATTGACAGATAGGTGATTACCATGGCTGGGAGTTTTGAACTTTTACGGTTTACACTGGAGGTTACCTGCGTCCTACAAGCACCATCACTCTGCATTACCCACAATGCTCTCTGAAGTTTTGCATGTATTTATGAGTTACACCTATGTCCCAGACTCAGTTGGACTCATTATTCTGCTTACTGATGACTCTTGTAAGGTATTCAGTGGAAGTATGACTGAAAAAAACTCCCAGGCTTCTGAGATGTGGCAAATTCCATTACCTCATGGACAAAATTCATCAGCAATAAGCATTCTGACACAACATTGATGGAAACATTTTATAATTACACAGTCTACTCACACTTAATATAATTAATTTTACCTAAGCCATTTTGCTCTAGTCCACTTAACTGCCAGTATTCAGTTGTGCAGGTAAAACTGCCAAACCTTCCTGCAGTGAAGCTGAGGGTAAGAGCCCCAGACGCCCGGTCCCTGACGCCCGGTCCCTGACACAGGCCCCTGACTCCGGCCCCTGACTCCCGGCCCCAGACGCCCGGCCCCTGACGCCCGGTCCCTGACACAGGCCCCTGACTCCCGGCCCCAGGCTCCCAGCCCCTGACGCCCGGTCCCTGACACCGGCCCCTGACTCCGGCCCCAGGCTCCTGGCCCCTGACGCCTGGCCCCTGACGCCCGGCCCCTGACTCCGGTCCCTGACGCCCGGTCCCTGACTCCGGCCCCTGACTCCGGCCCCTGACGCCTGGCCCCTGACGCCCGGCCCCTGACTCCGGCTCCTGACTCCCGGCCCCTGACGCCTGGCCCCTGACGCCCGGCCCCTGACTCCGGCTCCAGGCTCCCGGCCCCTGACGCCCGTTCCCTGAGACCGGCCCCTGACACCGGCCCCTGACTCCGGCCCCAGCCTCCCGGCCCCCGATGCCTGGTCCCTGACACCGGCCCCTGACTCCTCTGTTCCCCTGTGCTGACATTGATCCAGTTGTCTTCAGTTTTCCCTCCCTCTCCAAGGTGCTCTTAAGCTCATCCATACTCCCAGACCCCAAATAAAATCTCCATTTCTGCTTGCCACCCTTGTGTTACGTCGTTCTGTTCTCCCGTCCAGCCCAGAGCAAGACCACGTGACCCCGACTCGGCAACACAGTGAAACCCAAACTACAACATGTGACAATAAACCAGCATGTGTTCACTTTCGACTCGTCCATACATCTTGATTTCTTTAGTAGCCATCATGAGGGATATCTGTCAAGATGTTAAAAGCAGGCGATAACGCAGCCCAGGGCGTGTCAGGTGACGGGGTCCTCTCCCCCACTTTCCCGGAGAGCCGCTTTCACACTGCAAACGAGTCCAATCTCGTGCGAGGCAGACACAGGCACGCACACACTTGCGTACACACAGACACAGAGGCATCCTGGGATAGTAGAATATAAAAAAAAATGCTCCCGGAGAGCCAAAAGCACAGGAAGAAAGAAAAGGTGATGTAGAGATAGAGAGGTAGAGTCAGAAAGACCAGGCCGGGAACATACCCAGAATCCTCCTGGAAGCCCTCCAGCTCGTCCCTCTGCTCCGCAATGCTGGACTCCAGGTCCAGGTAGGTTCCATTGTGGGAGAGCTGCAGGGTGCAGTCATCGAGCTGCAGAGAGATAGCGGGACAGGTACGTCATTTCGCATGGTTTTAGAACAGCATAGGCGGTGCAGGGAAAACGTCTTCACGTCTTACTCCATCATCCACAGCTTCAATTTTAACATCGACGGCTGCATCCTGTCAGTCTGCTCTCCTTCCAGTTTGGGAGTCAGGTGCCTTGTACAGGACCTGCATCAGAAATCCCAACGCATGCCTGATAGTCTTTATTGACATGCCAGGTCTTCTTAACCATGCTGACCCCTACTGGCTTCCGGAAACCACAGAGAGAATGGCTGGCCTTTCTGGCGATTAACTCGGACAAACCGTTTGACTGGTCCGGTGATGACCAGTACCGAGGTCAGCATCAGGAACACAACTGACGATCAACTTGAAGATGGCTGGGAAGCACCTCTGCATTACGGTGCATCAGGCACACTGGACGAGCCATAATCACCCAGGAAATGCGCTCGGTTTCCCTACACAGGTATGAGTTGCTTATAGGCGCTCACTTACTCAAGAGGACAAGCGCTTTGACTCCTCAAGAATGATAAATAAGGTGAAATCACACAAATGAATATTAATAGAGGAATGATCACTTTGATGATCATACCATGCAGATTTACCAGATTTACAGACACTGCTCTGTATCACCTTGCTGGGGGGGGTGGAGGGTTGAAATTGGTTAGGTCAGAAACCCCGTATTTGGGTGAACCCCAGAGGGACACCAGGGCTTCGCATTGCCATCTCTGTGGTACATTCCCCAGCCGGAATGCTTAACCACAGCCGGCTGTACTGACCAAGGCCTGAGCAGAAAGAGTACGGAAGAGAGTGGGGGACTGGAGGAAGAGCTGATGTAGAAGAAGACGGGGGGAGAGGACAGCCTGGCAGAAAGAGAGACAACAGAAGGAGAGACTGGGAGAGAGAGAGACATCAGAGTGAGAGACTAGGAGAGAGAGACAACAGAGGGATGAGTTGGGAGAGAGACAACAGAGGGAGAGACAAGGAAAGAGACAGCAGAGGGATAGAATCGGAAAGAAAGAACTGAGTAAAAGACTGACAGAGAGGGACAGACAACAGAGATAAAGAAGAGGGAGAGGAGAGACCACTTGAAGGAGAGGGAGTGACACAGTGAGACAGCTCAGTCCAAACCTCTGCCATCTTCCACAGAAAATGTACTTCTTGCTGCTTAACATGACTGACATCCCCAGCTACTGTTGGCTTTCTCTCCCCTAATCTCTCTCTCTCTCTCTCTCTCTGTCTCTCTCCCAAACCACCTAAACCATGTGACATGTGAAAATGACATTACGAAACCAGATGGCGAGAGTGGTGTTTCGCTTAAACGGCAGAAGGCCCTTTTCTCTCAGGCTGCTATGCCAGTCAGGACAGAGCGAAAGCCTGTAGAACGGTTTTCGTCTGCTGAAAAAGCTTCTCTAAATAAACTATTGTGAAGTACTACCCTTTATTTTGGGAGGGGTAAGAGAGTCCAGCTGAGAACGAATATGAGAAATGCAAGAAGACGCTGCATGGCTGTGGATTTCAAGACGAACGGGACATTTAGTGTGCAGAGGTGATAACATCGGTCTCTGACAGAGGCTCCAGTTGGGTCCAGTGTGATCTCATGGCTGAATTGGGGACAGGTCCATAAGGGGAGCCGAGCAGGACCCCCAGAGCTGTGTGAAACTGGCCCAGCTGCAGTTCCAGCTCAGGACAGGTTTGACAAGGGGCAAAAAAAAAAACGTCATCTCACAGGCAGCTTCAGCCACGACGGTGAGTGATTTCACTGGAGGGGCCATGGAAGAGTACGGGCACACTGCTCCGTGAAATTGACAAGGCACTTGACACCGGCTTATGGAATGGCATTTTTCCCATTTGCCTCGTTCTCTGTGTCACCTTCTACTGTCTCCTCAGAGCCCGTTGAAGGAAAGGCAACTCCATAAGGCTGCTATTTTACAGGAGACCACAAACTTAAACAAGAGACACATTTCATCCACAATGTCTTAAGCGTCCCAACACAGTGGAGAGGATTACAAACAGTGACATTAAATGAGAGACCGAGCTCCGTGTTAAAACTGTTCTTTAAATGAAAATCTCTACTGCTCCGTTTCACATGTTCATTTCTTGAAAGGAGGCGTCTCTCCCCACAAACAAACTGAATTAAAGGAACAGCGGGGGGGGGACTCATTCCTGTGGTAAAAACATTTAAAAAAACACTTTTTGACCTTTGATGCTGTACTCTCTGGACAGTCAAGCGAAACATCTGGCTAGCTAGAATAGCACACGTTAAGCTGTCACATAATTACCATCAGACTGAGAAGGAAGACGGTATAGAGGTCACTGGTAAAGCAGAGATGCCCCCCCATCTGAAGATGTGCCCCTTTAGGCAAGTGTAGACCTAAGAAGCCCTCGCTATGCCCCCCCGCATATTTGCACATTAGCAAGTTAGCATGCTAGCAGATTATCACCAGATGCTGGTCATTACCGTCAATCTCTTTAGGAAGGGTGCTGTATAAACACTAATTAAACAGAACCAAACTCAAAACAGAGCTACAGTGGTGTAGAGATTAGAAGACCCCCATCCAGAGGGGTTACATTTAAACCTGGCATGGGACACAGTCCCCACAGAAACAAAGATGCGGCTGCTTTGGTTGAGAAATACATTCATGATCATAATTAAGAATCCATTTATTTATGTTGATATAAACCCATGCATCTTCTATCCACTTGTCCTGGTTAGGGATGCAAGGAGAAGCCTGGAGCCTATCCCAGGCAGCAATAGGGACAAGGCTGGGTACACACTGGATGGGATGCCAGTCCATCACAGGGCACAAGACTGGGGTACACCCTGGATGGGATGCCAGTCCATCACAGGGCACAAGACTGGGGTACACCCTGGATGGGATGCCAGTCCATCACAGGGCACGAGGCTGGGGTACACCCTGGATGGGATGCCAGTCCATCACAGGGCATATACATGCACACCCTAAGGACAATTTAGAGATCGTTATTAGCCAAATCATATTGCTTGAAATAGAGTAAACAGAGGGAACACAAAGAAAACAAAATCCAGGCAGGATTCGATCCCACAACCCCAGAGGTGTGTGGCAACAGTGCAACCCACTTAATCACCTGAAACTTATCCCTAGTTTTTTCTTCGAAAGTAATTTACTTCCTCTGCCAAGGGTCTTCATGTAGCATTCAACCCAGTGAAGACAAACATCAAATCTGGAACATTCAGACATCACACTCAGCTTTTCACCTCAAATTTTGATCATCAGCAACTTACAAATGTCATTTATAAACTGCAATGTCATGCTCAGGATCTCTATATGAAGTACCTCGCTGACAAGTAATTACCTTCTTGAGGCTAAACCCAGTAACCTTCTGACCCTGCATCCTTAATAACTAAGCATCCACGAGCAATCACAGTTTAGTGGCTACATCCAGAGTGAGCAAGCTTTCAGACACAGGAACAATTGTCAATCAGTAATGATATTGTGATCTTAGACCAGAATTAGCCCTGTCTAAATTTAGGGCTCAAATGCCTGCGTCATCCGAGTCCTTGACAAACACACACAGCTTGACACACAGATGCAAAAGACATCGGGGGGCTGGGGGGGGGGACATGGAAGTGACAGTGACACCTGCCATTTAGGTGTCCACTCATCCCATAGTCAGGTGACTGACGGCAAAGCTGCGTTCCTCACCAAGAATACGTGCTGACGAAATTCCAAAAATGTTTTGCGAGCGCATCCTGAATGACGCACCATCATATCAGTGTTGTACATCTTACCACTCAACAGCAAAAAAAAACACACAAAACTCTAAAGTACTTTACATTTAAAAAACACGAAGCACTTTTAATTCCTGGGGACATTTAAAATAAACCTTTTCCTTTTCTGAAGAGCATCGTCCATATTCTGAATTAAAAACAAAATCCTCCTGCCGGGTGGAAAACAAAAGGAGACTAGAGTAGCACAACTGGTAATTACCCAGCAACCCACGGGAGCAGCTCCGCCCCCCCCAGAGTGAATACTCAAACCGTCAGCCTGGCCAGGACTGGAGGAGGACATACACAGACTCTACTGCCACGCTGGACCGGGGCTGCCACACTCAGCGGCAGTTTCAGCCCACATTTTTGGAGATGATACCGGATGAGAGAGGGTCTGTTGTTGGTTTTTTGTGGTACTGTATTGACATTTGATTTTATTGTGAAATTGTGTGTGTTTTGATTGATTTTAATTGTTGTATTTGAATGAATTGATTTATTAATAAAAAAAAATCAAAATTCACCACTGTGTTCACAGATTATTGGGGGCTGGCCTGTGTCTCCTGTGTGAATGTTGTACCACTGACCTTAGGGTCTTCTGTCCTAAGGTCTAACTGCCAGCCACCTTTGGCCAGAAAGACAAAGCCATGCCCTTCTGGGTCCAGGAGGGAAGCCTGCCTTCTGGGCTTAGATGAGATACGGGCCCACACGGTACTGTGGAACTGAACACCCACTGTGTGAAGATATGGGACCAGATTTAGGAGTTATAGTAACTTTGGGTTAAAGTAATTCGTGGCTGCAATTATGCAGGGTGACTTCCTACCAAAGACTGAGAGCTCTGCCCTTGGCCAGAGTAACTGTTAAACGGGATTTGGAAAAAAACACTTTAAAAACGTAAAAAAAACCCCACTCATGTTAAGTGCCATGCTGTGGTGTGACGTACTCCGTGTCATCAGGGAAAGTCACCCCATTCACACACATGATTTCCAACATTAGGGAAACAAGTAAAAATGTGTCAGAGGTGACCAGAAAAGAACGTGTCTGCAGGGGGCGCTCATGAGTTGCAACTGGAGCAAACGGAGGGCCGAAGGAACCAAGGAACGACGTGTCGGTGTGACCCCACCCGCCCAGCCCATCACACAGGCCATGGCGGACCTGTACTTTACAAGCATTTGCTGCTATAACCTCCACCATTCTTTTTAGGTAAACAATGTAAAGCTAACCTAAAAGACAGTTAAGTCTCATGAAGGTCTGTGTGTGTGTGTGTGTGTGGAGGGGGACATTCCCCAGTGACTCCAGCACCCTGTCTGACCATAAAAGCTATTTATAGCTGGCATCAGACTGACCAATCCAGGAGCATTTAAACAGAAAATCATATTCTCTGTGTGTAAACGTGTTCATATGGCAAGACACTAATGTGAGCACGGCAGCTTGTTTCCACCTCTCTGTTTACATATCTGGTCGTGTGTCTATCTGTGACACTTGTCCCTCATAAACTTAGGCATCATGGGGGGGGGGGGCGTACCGTGCAGCTGGTGTACCCCGAACACCACTACAGAACAGTGAGTCGTTACTGCTGGGAAAATAAAGATTACTGGTACCGGTTCCTCTTGGGGACCTTACAATGGTGAACTGTGAAGTGAATTAAAACTCAGTCAACATGACATGTCTAGCCTCATAGATGCAGGGGGGTGACTTTAGATAAAAAGCTCACTGCGTTAAATATACGTACACCCACCCACTCCCGTGGCCCGTATGCCAACGGCATTCTCACCAGTACTAATGACTACCAACCAGAACCACAGCAGAAACGCCTCTTTCACTCGCATTGCGAATTCCAGCTGAAATCAAATCCTTTCTGGTAACCACATAAAAAATGTGTTCTAAGCAAATACCCTTAGACTAACTACATGGTCAACATCAAAACCACGTGGTCAAATCCGGCTCTCGCAGTCCCGTCCCGTCCCCCCCC
>JAACJT020000036.1:1719846-1747455 GCA_009936485.2 Gymnarchus niloticus
GGCAAGGAGAACGAAAGGAGACGCGCAAGGGGGCGGCGGAGGGGGCCAGAGGTTTTAAAACTGCAAAGAGACCTCTGGGATACGGGGCGGGTCATAGTGTGACTCCTCACGAGGGCCACGGCACCACACCATCAGTGTGTCAGCAGATGAAGGCCATCTTATAAACGGGAACTGCGAAGGACAGCAGTGATCAGCACGGCTACCTCTCAAAGGCCGGACCAATGAATGGCCGTGTGGCTCTGCTGCCCCCTGCAGGACAGACAGTCTATTTGGCCCAGCACACCTAGTGTCCCAAGATGCAAATGACAGGGTTTCAAAAATACTACCAGGAATTAGAGAATTCCCAAATCAGGTCTGCTTGTGGAAGCAGCAGCCATGTTTTCAAATAGACCAAGCAGCCAACTGGTTTCAAACAAAATCTATTTTTAGTTACCAACCACTACTAAAAATTTCTGAAGCATGCTGTCCTCTCCGAAAACTTTGCTAAATTTTAGAACTAATTTCATCAGCATATAAAACTTTGTGAATGAATGATCATACTCACATTTTGAACACTCCATCGCCCATTAAAGAAAGGTCTGTCACTAAAGCTGGTTTTAATGGGTTCAAATTTAGGACACATTATTATTTTAAACAGAAATATTCACACCTGTTAGTGTCTCCTTTTGAAATATGTCCCTGCCAAAGTTTACTTGTTTACTTTTAATCCATGCGATTTGGAAGGAAATTCAGACCACTTCGTTAGGTTGAAATATCGAAAACCGGCACGTTGTGATATAAAAATCATTTGCATTTACAGGAAGTTTAGCCACAGTTGTATCACACAGTCTCCTACATTGACGTAGATTCATTGCGTCAGTGGAGGTTAACCCAATGCCACCTTGTTGGTGAAAGACCTTCAGTGGAATCACTCAGTAGGGGAGCTTTAACTGACGATTGACAGCATGACCATCAGAGGGCAGTATTTTCTAAATTTTTAACAGGCCTCTCCAAGTTTATAACAGACGACAGGCTAACCGTATGCAACAGAATTGTGATATTTAAGCATTGATGTATCCTGATAAACAGACACTAATGATGGTCATATTGAAGCTCATTAAAATGCAGAACCTACAGTGAGATTAAGCCTTAAACCTCAGGAAATTACAAATTGAGTCAATTATGCAAATGCATTTTTAACACACTAACAAAATGCCAATAATACTAACAGCCAGAGATTAATTTAGGGTAAAGGTATAATAAACCTGAATAAGATTAAGTTTATCAATGGGGGGGAAAAAAAAACCTTCCTGCAATAAAAATTGAGTCTTACTCAGAGGACATTTGAGAAATTACTAATTAGTCATTTAATTAATTAGTCTGTCAAGTCACAGAAATAGCATGAAGACAGACTGCTATAAAGCACAAACATTCATTAAGACCACAATCACCACTTCTAAAGAAAACAAGAGTACAAGTTAAAACTCAATACTGAGGTTTTGCTGAGCTGTAAAAACGAAACACTCTCCCCCCCGCCAAGAGGACGGCTGAAATTGCGTGAGCTTCCAGCAGGGGGAAGCAGAGAGGTATAAATCAATCGTCAAAACAAAGACCCAGGCCAAGCCCATGAGAAAAGCAGATAACACTTGAGTACTCTTAACTATTGGAAAGGTACTGAGCATTTAGCAGAGCTGCCTTCAACTTCCTTGTGGTTGGATTCCTCGTTGCCTTTATGTTAATGTCTCCAGCACTGTAAAGTCTCCCCTCCGAATTCTAACCAAACCGGTCGTTCCAGTAAGACAGACACTGTTCAGCTCAAACACTGAGTCATGTGATCCTGGGGTTGGCATCCCAGTCAATCACGAGCTGGCCATGCCCTCGACGGACGGTCACGATGAGACCGCGATACCTCACAGCGAACAAACATTTACTTGGCAAACCAGAACTCAAGCCTGCGAGGAAGCCGACCCAAGAACATTTATATCAAACACCTTTCAACCCTCCCGAAGGAGACGAGCAGGATAGGTGCGGAGTGAACGAAACCTCGAAGTGTCACTAAACAAGAGGAACGGCCTTTCCAAGAAAAGGGCATTGCCACCTTAGGGCAGCAAGGCCAAGGAACGGAAAACTCAGGAAGCAACAGATGCCCCAAGGCAAGGATCACGGGAGAAACACCTTGTACAGCAAGTTGTGTGTGTGTGTGTGTGTGTGTGTCGATAAAGGGAGCAAGCCGGGAGGTAAGACCTCTCCACCAGGGGAGAGAGGAGAACTAAAACTCCTGGACACCAGAAGGCCCCCCATCCACTGCCACACTCGACCAGGGACACACCAAAGGGAATGGCATCACGTCAGGCTAAATACGGCACTTCAGTGGTCTGAGATCCAACCCAAATGGAGGCTCTTCTGAGAGACAGGAATCGGGTTCTTCAGGGTTACAACTACAGACCAGGATCACTCCTTCAGAATTAGGCTAGGTCCCGAAGAGGACTTCAGCGTTCATGGACACGACCTTCTAAGTCCTCAGACTCTGCACTCACACCGGCTGGACTACAGCAGGTTAACAGCACATGGAGACCAGTGAGAAACATACAGACAGAATGAGAGATGTGTGGATAGAAGCTGTCAGATTCGCATTGATTTGAACTGGATCTGCACAAAGCAGGTCACGTCTCTCTCTCCTTCCTGTGTTTACTCCATCTACACGCACAGCCGCTTCTACGTCTGTGCTCCACTGGCCCCGTATTAATATTTCAAACAAGACACGCATACAGCCACGGGAGCCTGTACGGCAAGGGCCCGAGAGACAAGTTAGCGGTGGCTGTAATGTCTAAACCGTATTTAGAAAGGTCCACCATCGTGTCTCACCGGGGGGCACTGAGATCTCGCAGACCTCTCCCCCAAGTGTCCTAGGGCTTCGCCGTTTCCCCGAACACGCTTCATCCGACTCCAATTGATCCTGCTGACAGTCTGAACTGACACGCCAGACAGCGTGCGGCTGTCACATGACCGGTTATATAAATTCACAACAAAGGGAGGACATTGTTCGTCTTCTGTGAGCATGTCACGCTCGCCCGTGTTGAGATTTCCCAGAAAAGCCAAAACAAAACCAGAAACGCGCTAGTAGCGACTGCTTCCACTTGTCGCTAAGCAACGCCGACCTCCTCCCGCCATCCTGTTCTCAGCAACTTGCTCCATTCCCCCCTCAAATCCTCGGCTCGAACCGTATGCCAGATGCAGCCAGCTACCACCATCTGGGGCCATGCACCGACACGGAAATGGTCGACCGTGAAGCGAAATGAAGAGCAGGAGTGAGGAACACAGAAGAACGACGTTTGGGGCCGGGAATCCGGAATGTTCCGAAGCCCTGCAGAGGGTACACCTTCACAGGCCTCCATTTGGATTTCTCGTTGGGCTGGTGCACTCAGCGCAAGACGGCCACAGACCGGGGTCCGGTTTTGGACAGCCCGAAGCACACAGACGCGGTCTGGCGCGTCACCGTGGTAGCCCATTCCCTCAAGCGTCTGAAGTCTATTACTGTCTGTTGGTCCCACTTTCACCGAAGCAGGAGACAATCCATCACGTGGCCTTGGAGGACATGTTTATACTGAAGGTTCGTTCAGCTGACTTGTCAACACGCCTCAGATTTATGTTCGAAAGCATTCGGAGCATCCGTGTTACACAGTAGGTTAAGAGGAGGGGTGTCACACATACACACCCATAGAGTTAGCTGATAAGAAGTCTTATCTGCACATCAGGTTAATGCTCGGGGGTGCATCATACACTGACCACAGATCAGTGGCTCAAAAAAGAATGGAAATGAGACGCACCCCTTCTGCCCCTGCCCTCAGAAAACATTGTGTCATCACATTGATTAGTGGGGTTATCTAAACTGTGCCAGACTCATCTCCAGATGTCCACTACTGCAGTTTACCAAGCCTCCCAGGCCACACGGGGGCGATGTCTGTTTCAGCATAACTTGTCTGAATGCAGGAGCAGGGGTACCCAAGCAGTAACACATAGGGCAGCATACCAAACTGGCAGAATCATCACTTTGAGTGTCACTTAAAGAACAAAAGACGACTCAATCCAGGTCAATACAGGACTGGTCAACCTCAGATTTAAGGAAATGACAATGTTGTTACTTCCTTTCTGTCCCCCCTCCCACCCCACTCAATGGCTCACACCTCAAGGGACTGTTCAGATAGCTGGTGCTCCTTCCTAATTATCGAATGGCGGCCCGACACTCCAGGGAGAGCCTCTGCGGCCAAAGAGGAATGACAATGAGCTCAAGGGACGCCCCTCGCCCCGCTTCACTCACAGAGGAGCTGCATTTACAAGCACGTCCCACGAGGAGCCCATCACACCTTGTAACAAGACCCCCAGGCAACCACGAGCCTTCCAGCAAGCTCACAGGTCAAGGTTCGAACCCCAACGCTGAAGAACCATTTATTGGCAGCCAAGCCCAGAGCAGACCGCACTGGACAGAACTAGGAAATGAGAGCCCAGCTGTGGGAGGATCAACAATCCATGCTAAGGGGGCAGAGCAGGGCAGGATGCTGCCTTAGCTCCACCTTCCCAGGGCAACTAAACCTGACTGGTCAGAGCTGGCAGGGTGGGGGTGCAGCCAGCAAGACCCTCAGAGATTCCACACCAACTGGACATCACAGCCACAGAAATATGACATCCCCATTGCCCTGATGCCTACTCTGGAAAGGGTCACAGGCGAAACAGGGTCAGACCTCACAACACAATGGCCCATTCCTGACCACCCCTGTGACCCACCCCAGGCCGCAGCCAAGCTGCCCCCCCCCAGTTAAGTACAATTAGATGCTCAAAATGAAATTACTTCCACTCCCCACCCTGGGAAAGTCTGGCAGGAGGAGTGCGTTGCCATAATGCTGCATGAGGAACACCAGAGCAGCCCTAATGAAATTCTGTATGCTCTACCTTCCCATGCAGAGAAGCTCAGTGCCGCACCTTCTGTAACCGGGCTGTGAGCGGCAAGGCTGTCGAGAGTCACTGAAACTCGACACTTTGGAGAGACGTACACAGAAGACCCCTCCCCTCATGCCTCTGGCAGTACGGTAACCACTGTCACGGGGTGACATTCCCACAGGCACCTTATCAGCCAGAGGCACCAGGTGACAAGGTGACCGAGGAATAGTTCCTTACTTAACCAAAAGCTGGTTCCCAGTTCATCCACCCTGGCACCATTAAAAGGCTGCAGTCCTAAGGCAGACCGTGCAGTCAGAGTTAGTAAGAGTTAAACGTTCAGTCTTTTCCAGTGTACCAGCGGCATCTCGTCAACCTGACAAATTCTGGAATGTGAACTCTCAGTAATCTATGGACAGTAATATTCATGCACCTCTTCTGTGCCTCCACAAAAACCATTTGGTTCTAGCCAATTAATGTACTAAAGTTTAACACCCCCACCACCGTCATCCATTCTGATATCCGCCCTCAGTTTTCCCAGGACCGGTGGTACTACGCTTGGTACAGGGGGGGACGCCTAAATACCGTGCATGCAAAAACACACACTAATTTTTTATGCACATGAAGTTATAGACATGCAAATGTTACATATAAACCTTCCTCTTTTTGGAGTGAAACAGGACATATTGTGAGGGAGGGTGGGAGAGCAACAGGGTACGAAATGATCATAGGGGACTGTATAACTGACGATTCTGCTTATTCTGTTTTGTCACCATGGTGACAGTCCCTGACGTCAAAGCCAGCAAGCCAGCAAGACACCCCCCCACCCCAGAGAGCTGCTGTCTGTTATTCTCTACTAGCTGGGGGGGGGGGGGGGGAGCTCTGTGCTGTGACACGGATGCAAGAATCAGGGAGGGTCGGTCCAGAGCTCACAGACACGCATGGCGACACACAAACACAAACGAAAACACCCAAAGAGGACGGCAGAGCCCAGCAAACACAGTGGCGAGGGGGGGCTGGGAGAGTTAAAACGACAGGCTATAGGTCACCTGACAATGGACATGAAGCCTTTACAGTCAGACAAAACAGATCAAACGCACCGGCAAAGGTCAGAGGCCATAGCCAACAAAGCACCATTACCCAGAAGGACCAGAGGGTAGCACCAGCTGAAAAACACAAGTTCAGATCCAGACCCAGTGTCCAGTGAGGAACACCACACTCCTGAGGGGCTCTCTGGCACCAAGTCTTTTGGAAGGTATCTTTCTGAGGGAGCTCACCCAGATAGCCAAGTACGAGATGCTCAGGGAGAGGGACGGACGGATTGGGCTACTGTCAATCATGGATAGGCATAACCCAATGGGAAGCTGGGGGTCAGAGGCTGACAGCACAAGATAATTCCACCCACTCAAAAAGCCAAGGACCATCCGTCTGTCCAGACACGTTTTTATGCATTCTCGGAAAACTCAGATGGCGACTCTCTGAGTGTCACAAAGAAAAAAAAATGTGGAGGTAAGGCGAACGGGTTGTTTTCTGAAGCCAACAAAGTTTCACGGCTTCCTGTCGAGTCATGGGTCGAGAGGCCGACTCGGCTGGCTCACGCCCACCTTTCGAGGCGGCGGAAGCAAGCTGCCTCGGCGACGGCGGAGAGGCTGGTCGACAATGAGGTCAGGTGGGAGCTCTGCAAAGCTGCAGCATTTCCTGTAGCGAGAATCTTCTGGTGTCATTTAAAAACGAAGTACCCAGGAATTCATCATTTAACCTGCCTTCGCTGATCTCTCTCACCCACACACACACAGGAACCGAGCTACCCTTAGTAACTCTGAAAGCAACTATTAACGAAAGTGTGAATTAAAGGGGGAATTTTTCTGAACTGCAGCCTTAACGCTGGATTTGCCAGATTGATGGTGAGCGTCGATACTCGGTCAGAGATCAGACAGATGCCGGTCCAGGCCCGTCTGACTCTTGTGACAAGCTTGCGCTTTAACGAAGGTACATGAAACGGCATCCTGTTCTCAGGCCGACCACGTTCACCTCAGAGGGCCGCATGCCACATGACCAGGCAGGAAAAACGAGTCCGGCCCACAGACGTGCAGCGACACCCAGCCTGCCTCCCACTAGGCATTGCCCTGGCTTGTTAATGTGACGATAACGGCGGAGACCTCAAGCTCAGCTTCCTCGTCACAAACGGGCACACTCGAGAGTACCACTCCACTCTGGCTATTTCAACAGGCACAAGCTCTCGGCTTGTTTCCCTCAACACCCACGCTGCATACACGGATCAGAATCGAGTCGTTCCGGGAAAGAGAGAAAGAGTAGCTGTCGCTTGTGACTTCGGCGGCCATCTTGTTGCAGGATGTCCGGTGACATGAGAGCATCTGATAACGGCAGCGGACCCTGACGCCTAGACAGTACGACTGAGAGACAGGACCACCCACGGCCGGTTCCCCTTAATGAGCCACACCCCTGCCCGGACCGGCCCCCAAGTTCAGCAGGAGCTCCAAGGTGGCCCATTCAAAGACCTCACACAGAGAGGTTCTACCCCATTTCGGACCATTGTACAGTTTGCCTTGAGACAGAAATGTGAAGGATGCAATACCAGAAAAAAAACGAGTGATGACTAACAAATACAAGCTGGCTAATTACGCTCACCGTGTAAAAACCGTGAGCTGGTTCGCCTGCATTGTGGAGCTGTGACTACAGGAAAATGCCACCTGTCATTCAGAAATCGGCCTCAGCCGAGCGCCCACGAGAAATGTCTGCTGTGCCGACACGATTTAAGTGAGACTCAGCGGTGATACTGTGGTCAAATTTAAACCCTGGCTCTTCCCAGAGCTTCTTGCCCTTCTCGGCATGTAAAGAGACGCTTCAGTGCAGATTAATTCATTCTGGATAATGGCAAAAATCCCAAGCTTTCCCATACACCCCCTCCCCTCAGTTCAGAGTCGGCTCCATTCCAGCCAACTGACACAGATCTGCAAGTCCTGCTTAGTGAGATGCAAGCACTTCATGGTACCCTCTCTTTGACCTTTGGACCCCTTAAGCCCGGCAAGCCACAAGAAACATGGAAGCGCACAGCCCATTACACGAGCCGTTGCCAAGCTGTACGTCATAAAACCTCACACAATAATGGATACACAGCCTATCAGAATCAGCTGTAATATGCTAGTATTTTTTTAACGTGGGAAGTCCCTCTTCAAAGTTACAACCGACGTGGCCAGCAAGGATTTGAGCCAATGGCGACAAATGACAGGCAAGCTCTTCAAAGAGCAAATACCTCAAATCCTCACCACAAGCCAAACGGCCAGTGGAGCAGCCTGCCTCTGAAACGCAGACATTTCCTGACAAGAGGCTGGTTTAGAACTCCAGTGCTGCAGCAGTTTTTCCAGTGTTTTTAAATAAACCGTCAAATTTAAAATTAAAAAAAAAAAAAAAACACGTTGATAAAAACATTTGTCAGTTTTATTTTACAGCAGCGGGAACGGTGGACACCAAGAGTGAGGCACCCTACACCCAGGTGGAGGCCGTACCTCCACCCTGGCGAGCTCGCCGGTCCCCCTCCCAATAACGAGAGACGTTGTAAAACACCCAGCCGGAGGCCATACCCCCCCCAGTCGCTACCGGAGAACCAGACACACAGATGGCCTCAAAGCGGTGGAAGAGTCGTACACCTAGCTCGGCCTGCCGGCCTCCTCCTCACGTACCGTAACACTGCGTCTTCACACGACACACCCTGTCTCCTGACTGGCTAGGTCACACATGAGCCCAGATGGGCATTCGCGATCTGGCTGAAAATCCCAGGACTCCGCCCACCAACGACGGCCTGGCAGAGAAGCATCTGGCTATGCTAACTCACCGCCCAATCCCTAACCGAAGTTTTTCACCACAGGCAAAAACGCAGGGGCCCTGGATTCAAAACACACACTCACCTGGAAGCTCCTTATGGGACGAGGGCTTAGTGAAAGGCTGGACGGGTTCCACGGAAGCAGCCTCAGTATGTAAATTCCGTGAGTGGTTCAAGCTGAGGAATGTGGCAGCAAGGGATTATGGGAAATCACATACATAGCCACACCACACAGCCTCCCGTGTCAGCGTATGTTTTCAAAAGACGAGAGGAGGGGAGAAAAAGAAGGCTTAGGGGGGTAGTCACAGCCTGACGGCAGCATTTACCAGACTATGCTCAGGAATGTCAAACACTTCAGTGGCTCATCAGACCATTTTGCGGAGTGCGGACTCCAAATGGTCTTGTGCGGTGTGTAACTGGCTAACGGCCATGGTGGGGCCAGCCAGTTCAATTCAATTTTATTTACATAGCGCTTTAAACAGGGAGCAGAGTCACATAGGGGCCCAAAGTTCCCAGAGAGTAAGGCAAGGCTGACAGCGGCAAGCAAAAACTCGCTGAGAGAGAAGAAACCATGGGAGGAGCCAGACTCGAGGTGGAGGCCATCCTCCTCTGGCGGGCACCGGGCTGGACAGGTTCATATAACAGAGTGTGATGCACAATCAGACAGAGGCCAGCAGCAGACGAGAGCAGTGATGGGCTGTCGCCGACCCCACTTCGGCGAAGTAAAAAGGTGCTGTTTCTCATGGGCAAAAAGGCAGATTCACAGGGAGCTGGGCCAAGCTGCAAAGGGCAAATCTACATTCCAGCCTCACTCACACATACTCCGCAACCCCCCAGCTCCACACAGTGTCACTCTGCAATGCCAAGGCTCCCATCCCCCCATGGGGAAAGACAGTGTGGTCCTTTCACACGCGCCGTGGCCACCTCGTCAACACGCCGCCATTGAGGCTCTCCCGTTTCCCCTCTTTCAATGGGCAACAGACTGGGCCAAAGGCGACTGGGGACCAGCCAGGGACCACGCTGGTAAAACATAATACAGCTAGCAGGTGAACCCAGGTCTACAGGAGACCCCCCCTCCACACTAAGAGAGACACTGTTTACATTTATATCAAAGTCTAAAACCCTCTATAAATACACGTCCAGGTTCCTCTGGGACTGTTCAAACAAAGAGAGAGGAAACGAAGCCTGCCTCTGTACTTTACAGCCCCTCGGCCAAAGGTCATCCACACGGCTGACGTTCATGCTCCAAAGTTGAGCGACTCATGTCACATCCATGTAGCCCCTCAGGAGACAGGAACTCACTAAAAACATTCGGGAATTCCTACGAAAGCCAAGGCAGAGGGAAGACTGCCTATCAATCCAACAGGACTTGGTCATTTAACGGGCTAGGGACACACAGACACACGTACACCAGAGGACACGCCACGGCGGCCCTGGAGCAGAATCTTCAGCTGCAGCATGGCGGGCGGAGGAGCCAGGAGCGTCCCGTCACCCCACCGAACCCAGCGTACTCACCGAGTGCCATTTCAATCCCAGCATCCTCCATGTCACCCAGGAAGGAACAAAGAGCTGTTGTTCTCAGGGGCGGGGCCCATGTCACATGCAGGATCCTAAACTGGTTTGTCCCATCCTGTTGGCTTTCTGGTGCCTTCCGAGGGCATCAGATCTACCGTGCGCTTCTACGGTGCTAGTATTCCAGCCACACAGACCCCTCCCCCACCAGGCAAGTCTTCACAACATAACGTTCACTTGCTGCTAAAGATCATACATACCCGAGAGTAGATGGCGAATACACGGCGAGGGAGGGAGCAGACACGGGAAGACAGAACAACCGATACACCTTTTAAACACGAGGGAGAGCAATGAAACTTTCTTAAACAACGATCTATATTACCGCCTTACTCTTTCACTACCACGTAACATCATGGGACCGTCCATAGGATGCCAACAGCGCATGCTGAGTTGGGAATTGACCGTCCGGAGCGGACATGGAGAGAGGGAGACCATGGGGGGAGGAAGACCATGGAGGGAGGGAGACCATGGAGGGAAGGGGGGGGACCGTGGGGGGAAGGAGGGAGACCATGGAGGAGACCGTGGAGAGAGGGAGACCATGGAGGGAAGGAGGGAGACCGTGGAAGGAAGGAGGGAAGGGGGGGGAGACCGTGGAGGGGGAGACACACCCTTTTATTTGCCCTGTGTCTATCTGCTGCCAGCTCCCCACTTCCAGCGAAATTTCGATTGCAGGTCTTGAAGCCGAAGCCTGAAAAAGGCAGAGCGCCGACTCTGGCCAGACGGGGGAAGAAGCGCAGGCTGCACCGGGTCCGAGTGACGGAAAACGGGCACGGCAGGGGGAGTACCGTGGGAGGTGGAGGTATCAGCCAGGGTCCCTTTTCAGGCTCAACAGGCTCGGAAAGCTTAAGTTAAAGGGCTGCGGGGCTCTGCTCACCACACAAAGTTTAATTTGAAAATAATAAATCAAGCAGTGCCTGCTTTTCATAACTGCCCGAACTAAAACCATGAAATATAGGATAAGCTGTACTGGAGACGCCTGAATATCGCTTTGACTCCACCACAGCGGAGAGCCGACCGCGATCACCAGCCACGCCGGCGACCGGGGCGGCTTCGCGGCCCCCCGGCGCGCGGACCGAGGGCTCCACGAGCGGCGCCCTACCTGGGCCGGGGGGGGGGGAGGAGGAGGAGGAGGAGGAGGGGAGGCGCCGACGCGTGCGCTCCGCCGGCCGTTCGCAGCGCGTGCACAGCGCGTTCACACTTCTCCAGCCGCTGCGGCCGCGCGCTTCCTCGCTCGCTCCTTCTCTTCCACGATCCCAACTTTCTTTCCTCCGCTCTTGTTTGTTCGCTCGCTTTTGTTTGTTTGTTTGTTGTTCGTCCCCTTCTTATACCGTGTCACATTCTTGACTTCAGCCCACTTCACGACTCCGGCTTTCCGCCGTGACCAGGAGAGACGACCTCTTACTCCGCTCCGCCTTAGAGACGCGGAATGGTGGGAACGATGGAGGACTTTTCCGCCGTCGCTGCCCCCTCCCTCGCCCTTCGCTCCGCGTGTGCGCTGCAGTGGCGCCCCCTGGCGGCCGTCAGGCGCACCGCGGGCCGCTGTTCCAGGCGCCTCCACGTGTCGTGCTTTAACTGTTTTTTTTTTGTTGCGCTCACCTTGTAAAAAACACATTTAAATTTGCCCGCCTATATTTCTGCCTGTCCACGGTTTGGCGACAAAGCCAGAGAGGCGAGATCGCGTTGGTCTGGACATGTCCAGAGGAGAGATGCTGGGTATATCAGGAGAAGGATGCTGAGGATGGAGCTGCCAGGCAAGAGGGAAAGAGGAAGGCCAAAGAGGAGGTTAATGGATGTGGGGAGAGGGGACATGCAGGTGGCTGGGGTGACAGAGCAGGATGCGGAGGACAGGAGGAGATGGAGAAGGTTGAGCCGCTGTGGCGACCCCTGATGGGAGCAGCCGAAAGAAAAGTAGATTTCCGCCTGTCCACAGTTTTACTGTAGAAAGTTCCAACTGGCAAATGACAGGCACTAAGAAAATACAACATCAGACCTTCTGTGTAATCTCACGATTTGGCCTTTATGAGATTTGACACCGAGGCATGAAATCCTAAAGGAAGTATTTTTTTTTTTTAGCTGCATCAGAACCAATAACGAGGCCTGTGAATAGAGACAGTCCCAGCATCTGGATAACAGACCTTCGGAAGAATTAATACCGAAAGACAGTAATTAGTTCTAGAAACCAAAATGAAAGGCCTACTGAAGGCCGCAGATTTCCTAGGATGGCAGTAATCATCATGCAGCCTTTAATTTGCTGTAATAAATTATGTCATGTTTTCTCGGCTGTCTTTTCAGTGGACACTTTCTTAGTGTTTTTCCATACGCTGGCGGCTGCTTTTAACAAACTGTACTGATGCGGTCCGCTAGACTGAACAGTCCTAAAATAGTAACTGCAAATAGCTGGAGAACTGTGGCCGAACGCAGTGGTTCCTCAAGTGGACTGCCTCTTTCACGCCCCCCTGTGGTTAGAAGGAAGCGTTTCGAAAACATATTTAGCCTGTGCAAGAAGTCACTATGATTGGGCTTTCGGTGACTCCGCTAAAGGGAACATGGAGCTGGGTCGTCTGGTATCAGTTTTAGGGACTTTCCTATGTCTCGTTTGTCAAAGAGTGCTTTTTAAAATCACTCCCATGGATGCACATGCTGCTGGTACAAAAACAGTCAATCTGAAGACTAATATAAAAATTATAACCATACTACTTCTATTAAACAGACACTTGGTCGATTGATAACAAGACCCTGCGTAGGTCTATTAGGTACACGTGAAATATTGATTTTTCCAATTACCTGGGGCACCTAGACCCACATTAAAAATAGATGAGAAGGAAGGATGGAAATAAAGGAAGGAGATGTGCCAGAAGCAGATTACAGTAACTGACTGATGGTTTATCATTCAGGATGTGACATTTCCCTATGCCAACCCAGAGGAAGGCAATGTCGTCATGGTCATCATCCTCCTGGATGGAGAATTAAAACAAAGGGCTCCCCACGCTGACATACTGAGAGGTGGAGTTTGCCTTCGTCAACAGCGACTTGTGTCAACGGAGCATGGCTTAGAGTTAAGCCATAGATGTTAACATCTCATGCGGGCTGACTGGAAAGGTTCTCGGGATCCGTTATCCTTCTCCTGACTTTCAGTGTCCGTCCGCAGAGATGCCCATATAACGATGCACCTGACAGATTATATTATAGTCCTGTCAGAAACCTGGACATCACGTGTGAAACATATAACAGGCTGGGTGCGGTGGATGACTTTTGCAAAGGCTTTATAAATGACCGTTTATTTAGTCTTAAATGGAAACAGCTCGTCTCGCTGTCTCCTATCTAAAACTTTGCTTTAGTAAATTAAGATATGTTCAAGGTTTGAAATGCTATGCCATCAATTTTGTTTCTTCATGACCATTTTGTGGTCGTTTTCCCAGAATTCTTTGTGGCAAAGGCCGATGACGCAGTACTGTGCACACATCAAAGCTGGGGGGAAAAAAACAAATATACTTTAATGGTTTTTCCGATGGTTTTTTTCTAAGGTTAATTACACACTAAATAACAGCAGCTTTGAGTTAATTGTAGCTAGTTACCATCACCTTGGCTCTGTCATGCATTTAGCAGTTGCTCACTTTTAGCTTTCACGGACATATTTCCACAGGCTAGCCAACAGAGGTCATGAGGGTTTATATTTGGCCACAGGAGCCGTGCTCCCTGAGCGCAAATGACAGTGTGACGTTTGTCCTCTTTCTGACCACAAGCGGAGGCCAGTGGCATAAAAGCTTTAAAAAGACATGGAGAATTAAGCAGCTGACAGTGTCTACACTGAGAGGGTGGTCAGGCACCTAGGATACCGGATGCACAGATCTAGACAACCCTAGAGCACATCACTTGTCACCCACACCTCTGGAGCTGAAGGCACCGCGTTGGTGAGCCACAGACTTATAACCTGAAGGTTGATGCCCAAAGACAGCCTGCTGGTGGAAGTTTCAGGCCGAAGGCTTTTGCCCAAAGTGATGGTCAAATGGAGGATGGCTTGTGGTCAGAGAGCAGGGTCAGCCGACATCCAATGTCTTTGTAGCAGTTGGGGTTAAGGGTTTTGCTCAAAGTCCCAATGATGACACAAGTACTCAGCCAGGCCATAGGATTTGAACCCACAACCTTCTGCATGCAGACAGATCCCAAAGCTGCTAAGCTTCACACCACCACGGTTCCTTTGTAACATTATGACCTATAACCCTCCCACAGAAACACACACACTTTAACGCAGGGCCACTTTTGGAAGTCGTGAAGTCCTGAGAAGGAGATACCTCTCATGCAGCCTCCATCAAGCAGCTGTGTCGGTTCCGCCGTTTTCTGAAGATGAGTCAGGGTCGCAGTCAGTCACCACGCGGAGGGACGGCTCCGGACCTCTGCCGTCAGCACTGAGGTACGCCAGCGGGGTGGAAAAGTGCTTCAGTCATGCCTGGCTGTTTACTTTTCTTTGTGTTTCACGGTCGTGGCTGGAATGAGCCAGACCAGCAGCACCTGCCTACTGAATGATTTTTTTCTTTTTATGAAACCGTGGGCAGAGCCAGTGAAATGCTTCCGTCAGTCGCCTAGCAACAGAAATCGTGACTGCTCCCGGAGTCCAGTGAGCCACTGACTGCCTTTATTTCTTTTCCTGGGAGTAAATACAGCTCTAATCATGCGTCTTAATGAAACTCGTCATCTAAAAGTAGAACGTCTTTTGGAAATTTCCAGCTGAAGTGTTTTGGCCATAAACGGGTTAAAAAAAAGCAAATAGGTGCGTTTGGCTAGGAGTGCGTTTTTTTTTTAAAGAGCTAGTGTTTCCTTGAACTGTTTTTTTCTGTTTTTGGCTGTTGCCTACAAAAGGTTAGCATATTTCACATTTTAAATTTAATAGCAGTAAAACCACACTCCTGGTCAGGGTCACGGGGGGCCTATGCCAGGGCACCAGGCACTGGTGGACCCTGGTTGGGATTGCCAGTCCATCACATGGCACACACACATTCTTGGCAATTTAGAGATGCCAGTTAAATGAACTGCACAGCTGTAAACTGTGCGAAGAAACCTCTGTAAATGGGAGATCACATGAACAGAGTGGAGGAGAGCTTCAAACCCCCAGTACCGGACATGTGTGGTGACAGAACTGTCCCTCGGGCCATCATGCATGCCTTCATAACAGAAAATATGTTTTCCCCCCAAGTATGTGGGACAGAACTCCACGGGTGAACAATTGAAAAATATTTACTGTATATTTAACTACCAAAATACCTAGTTGTGAAAAGAATGCTTTTAAATTACCAATGGATGAATATCTCGGTGTTTTATTTCGCTTTTCTTTTTATCTTGATTTTTAAAACTTCCTTCAAACATGGTGGAGATTTGAACGAAATTTTGGAAGGCAGATTGATTTTAAACAACGGGCAGTCTAACAGAAAGTTTCCTGTAAAATAATGGTACTAAATCCTTTTTGAATTTCATTAAACTCACAGTGTACTCTGCTGATATTCCGGTTAAGGTTTTCACATTTAGCCTAGAAGCAATTCATTCACATACTAAGAGCATTTTCACTGCATTCTCTCTAAGTTTTACTGACTTCACCATTCACCTTCTCACTGATCTTCAGAATCCACTTAACCATTTATGGAAGTTAACTGAGACAAGAAAAAAATAGGATTAAGTGACACAGATGAATTATAAAACTAAAATGATCTTACAAAGCAATTTGGAGTACAGTAAATGCTAGATGAGGGGGAAGAGTATAAAGACTGGGGGTCTCCCGCTCATCATGTCATTAATGACGCTTCAGGACATCCCACTGCCTTCCCGAGGCCATTTGGAGATTCGTTTTTGCGAATTTTTCCAGGCAGAAACGGTGCCATGAGAGGCATGACTACATGTAAAGATTGTAAGGATTTGGGTTACCATGTGTTTCATGTATTCAGGCCTCTCATCCACGTGTTCCTAATTTTTGGTTATAGCTGATGTAGTATTTTAACTGAGGAGGTTAGACACAGTGCGCTGGTCACCAGTAGGATACGGGAGGGTGGGATTTATACCACAAAATAACTGGCACCTGCCCTTTTAGTGATGATAAATAGTCTTCTGTATGATTCATAAATTAGCCACCATTCTGTAGCTTAAAAATGGTTTTATTTCAACACACAAGTAATTCTGCTCTTTGACTCTGTCGCATGTGGAACATGGATTGTGATAACGAGCACAGCATTTGTGAAGGTCAATTACAGATGAGATTTCAGCCTCCAAATTCAAATTGGTCAATGTAGGCTACGCTACAGCCCCCCCCCCCGAAACGAGAAAGGTATGCATTGAACAGCAGGTTTAAACAACCCCAACATAAGAGAAAGTGTTAAAAAAAATCAGACCCTGTCAGTTCATATCATGTAAATCACAAATCTGAAAAGCAATGCAGTGTATAACCTTTATTTAAATATTGCATTTATAATATAAACATTAAAAAACATATAACTAACTCCTTTAGTTAGAGTGTTCATTCATTGACATTGTAATAATCTAAGTTTATTGCAAACAGGCAAAACGGGAACCAAAACTTGATGCGTGCCACCGACGTTAAGAATCATGTGACACAGGGGTTCACCTTTAAGGAGTATTTGAATATGTGTAGCTGTCACATAACAGTGCACTTCCCCTTCAGCCGATCCGTGGACCGCCACGTCTTGGACTTCTTGCTGTCCAGCTGCAGGCTCACCACCCGGCGCTTCTCTAAGTTGAGGAGCTCTTCGAAAAGTTCCTGCACGTTGTGGTTGGTCTTGGCCGAGGTCTCCTTGAAAGAGCACTTCCAGCGCGCTGCCAGGCCCTCGCCCTCACCGGTGGCCACTTCTCGTTGGGTCTCGTCGCTTTTATTACCCACCAGCATGATCGGCATGCCTTGCACATCGCCGCCCTTAATGTCACAGATTTGCTGATAGATGGGCTGCAGCTCTTCGAGGGACTGTCGGCTGATGACAGAGTAGACCAGGATGAAGGCGTGGCCCCGGGAAATGGACAGGCGCTGCATGGCGGGAAACCGGTGACTGCCAGTCGTGTCGGTGATCTGCAGCGTGCATACGTTGCGGTCGCAGGTGATCACCTGCCGGTAGGTGTCCTCCACGGTGGGGATGTAGCCTTCATGGAAGGTGCCCTTGACGAAACGCAGAACCAGAGAGGTCTTCCCAACTCCACCCGCTCCAAACACAACCACCCGGTAGTCATTGCTCTGCTCCGGCATCGTCTGTCTCGTCGTCCCTCTTCAATGTTCCTCAGGGTGTAGTTGCTTCTAATCTGGGTTTACATACCCAGAGAGCTTGGAGAAGCTAACGAAGAGCTTCAGAAAAACAAAACAAACAAAAAAAACATACAGCAGGAGTAAACTAACACATGTATACAAAACTGAGACTGCACCAGCTTTACTAAAATGTGTGGATATGAATTAAATTGTATTTTAAGCACCATTCCACTAAATTAAATTTACATGAAATTGTCCTAAACCCCAAGGTGTCAAAACTGTACTACAAATCAGACCAAGGGGTACATTTTCAGTATGTCTGAGTAGGAGGACACCCCTGCAGGGTGTCCTCAGCTCTGTCCCCTAAGCTGCCTGGGGCAGATCCTGCAAAGCCTATAAGTGGCTTGGAAAATGTATGCCTGGATGAATAGGGTACACCTGCCGTTTCCTACTGGATATGTGCACAAATAATTACATAAGAAAGACACAGCCGAGCATCCACAGAAAAGCATCACTGTGTTGGTTGCAGTGTTGTCACTGCTTCAAAGAATCAAACAGTTTTTAATGCCTAACCTGCAAAGACCTTCCAATATTACCTGACGTGTGATTATGGATCATTGAGAAATTAAAAAGTAACAGAAGAAAACAGCAATTACACAATTAGTGTAGCAAGATGGGACGGCTTTTCCCAGGCAGTGTCAGGTATCTCAGGGATCCAGATGTTCTCCGTCTCCTCAAGCCTAGAAGAGAAGCCAAAGCGATACTGGGGCAAAAGTCATCTAAACAGAGCAGTCAGCCAAAGCTGGAGGACAAATGTACATTTTTGTTTTAATCTGAAAGTACAGCATCATTGAGGGCGACCCGTGCTGACCTACCCGTCCGGCAGCTCCAGCGGAATCCGTTTTTATTGTACATGGGAATTCCAGCGTTGCGCTTTTATACAGACCTCGGGATGGAATGTACCACCTCAGGGACGGGGGTGGTTCCCAGCGCGCTGTTTCATGACACGGCTTCTGTTCTCCGTGGCAGACCTGCTGTAAGGAGAATCAGCACTTAACTGAAGCGTCATTAAAAGTGAAAATTAATTTGTGAAGCTCCACCCGGTTTAGAAACCGTAAGCATCGCTCACCCTCTCTTCATTCACCTTTTGCTCATGGACTCGCCTGCTTCGTTCACATAACGGGACAGGTGACCGTGACTCCGCTTCATTCGAATCCGGATTCGGATTCGGATCCGGATTACTTCATTTATCCCCTGGTTTATACGAATGGCGTGGTGCTCTGTGTTCCTCGTTGCGCTACCTCGCTTTTATGGTATAGGATTGGAATAAAAATGTAGTGATTCATACACATTAAACAATAAAACGCTACGTCATTGAAAAACAAAGCAATATTTATTATTCCATTTACGTGTTTACACAAGGTTAAATATGAACCCAGACCTGCTTACCACAGCTTGAATGCAGTACCAAACGTGAGAGTGATCTACTCATGACTGCTGTAAAAATCCCACATCTACTGCATATTGTAAGGAGGTCTATTTCCACCTTCTAGGTTAAATAAACTCAGCCTTAAAGCTAAGGATAACCACAGAACACATTAATATCCCAGCCTCCCTACGAAGGTGGCGGTGCTTGAGGTGATATGAATTCAATACATTTAATGAATGTGCATCATGAGTACTGCTGCCCTAGTTGTAAATCCTTAACAGCAGGGAGAGCCAGCCTTCATAATGTATTTTTACTTGCAATATGACTATTAGAGATTCATATTCACAATACTGCAGGTATTTGGTTTAATACAGGGGTTTGACTAAAACTGTATTTCTTAAAAATACACTTCTACGTAATTGCACTTCACACTACTAATCGATCCACAACACATACTAGGCATAAGCAAATTTTATTTCAGCCTGATCTTTCCAGGAAATTGACAAGGATCGTAAATGTTACTAATCACAGCCAAACTTCTGTTCGGGTCCGTGTGTCAGCTCAGGACTTCATCCTGGATATTACACTTGTAGGAAGCATCCGTTAGGGTGAAATGGATTTGTTCTGTGCTACTGGTCCAACAAATCTGTTAATCTAAGAATCACAGAGCACAAAAACGGGCCGATGTCAGAAGTGTAGTTAACTAAGAATGTCTAGTGGGTAGCATTTCACAATAAGGTCTTCACTGATTGAGTGCAGGTCAGACATGTCTACCAGAATTATATCACAGTCAAGGTACAGCCAAACTTAGGTAAGGCTAAATAGCAGAACCTGTGATAGATCAAGAGCAATTTAACCCAGAAAGGGGGGCTGAGGAAGAAGAGGGCCTGCATTTAACAGAAGACACTCAACCGAACAGATGTGGCTGCAGAACTCTAGGCGCAGGTACAGATGCTGGAATTTTATATAGAAACGGACTTCTCCGAAGCGTTCTGCAAAGTCACGACTGTTTAAAGCACAAGTGCGGGGGGGAAACAAACCACTGCAGCGATCTCGTGTGAAATCAGAAGCCACGGAAATGTGAAGTAAACCCTTTATTTAAATTAGCATAAAAGCAAACATCTACACTCCCAAAAATGTGTAATACAAACATCTTAATAGTATCTGAAAGAGAAGGCCAAAAAAAAAAAAAATATATGGTGATACAGGAGCACAAGAGACTTCCTACACATACAAATGAGCCATTTATAAAAATATACCTCTACATAAGTGAACTTAGCATGTACCATACAAATGTTCAGGGCACCAGCTAATTCAGGAAAACCCCCACATCCCCCCAGGAAACCTGCTAAAACCCTCAGTAGCTAAAGTGGCAGCTTTTGACAGATACATTTATGGTACATCTGCGTTTCATTAGGAGACAATAAGGCAAAACAAATTGAGTGGCAAGCCTGTAGAATCATATAAAATGCTTAAACTAAAACTACTGGGGGGATGGTTTGTTCCACAAGAAATCCGCAGCTTCTTCGGTCCGCTAGAGTTTTGTTAAAATCGTGCGACAAGACCTTGCTTTATCTTGCATAATAAACTGCCAATTTCTTATTCCGACCCTTCCTAACTTGGAAAGTAGTCACAGATCATTGCTGCAGTTATCATCTTTAGGTCTCCTATGTTCCCATTCTAATCTTTTTTTTTTCCTGGCTATGAGAGCCTGCAAATCTGTACGTGGTATTCCCCACACACCCAAAAAGCCACCACTAGGTGGCATGATAAACCCTTCTCAACTATCTTGAGGAACTGCAGGGCTTTTTCAGAAGAGAGGGCTCTACCAGAATTGGGGTCTGCATGACCAAGTCTAGAAAACATTTCAGAGGTCCAGTTGGGCTGAATGTAGGCAATGTACTGGATTAAATGACTTCGGCAACACCAGGACAAACAAACAGAGTAAATAAATTTGTTCAAATGCCCCGAACAGTGGAACTCCTCCGGCTGAGTGAGCCGGGAGATGAGCTACTCCTGTGCGTCCTTGCGGGCCATCCTGTAGATTTCGGTGGGACCAGCTGCATGGGTCACCGTGGTGGTCAGTTGCACGTCCTCACCGCTGTTCACCCCAATGTCACCTGCCCGGGATGGGGGGGAAAAAAAAAAAAAAAAAAAAGTCACATTTAGTCAGCCTCTGGCCAATGATAAAGTGTCACGAAGAAATGGTTCTCAGCTTGTCTGTAACCCTTCCCTCAGAGCAATTAGTCAGCCATTTTCATTTTTTTAAACCACATCCTCCATTCACTAAAAGGTGCTTTTGCCTTCATCCAATTCCAGATCCTGTAGCCATAATGACTTTTCCCACAGTTTTGTCTGTTTTAAAACTCAACCCTCCTCACTGAGGGCCTCTGACAGTAAAACCTAACAGTCCCTCCCGGGCTGCTCTCTTCAGAATATCGCGTGCAGAACCCGACGTACAACAGCGACACAACAGAGAACCGGAACGTGTTAGAGCCACCGCTGAGTAAACGCATCAGCTCGGCGGCTTTCTGTGAACGAGATGGATGGTTTTAATTAGGCCGTGTCTGGAAGGAAGCCAGCCCACATTAGGAACACCTAATGCTGTCCCTTCCAGAGAACAAAAGCCTGTTAGCTAAGCACTGTGTAAATAGCGCCCCGAGTGCCTAGTCTCTCCAGCGGGAGACAATGAAATTACTGAATTTATTATGTTAAACGTAGAGGGAACTGAGATGGATCTCGCATCAAGGTTTTCAAAGACCATTTTTGATGTCGCTGCTCAAAATGTACACCAAAACCCGAGGAGCTAACCTTCCCACTTCTTACAAAAGCCTTTTCGTGGCTTCGACCACGGCTTTCTCTAGAGCGACCGACACGGCAATAATAATGAAAGAGCAATTTACCGAAGCAACTCAGATGTGCCAACCTGAGGACTCGGACTGGTTTCCTTAACCGTTATGCTACTTTTAACCAATAGGAAAGGACTTCACAAAACGTTCTCCAAGACCCCTCCAAGGTGCAGGAAGGTACAGGAAACTGCGAGCGGAGTTAAGGAAGCGTACCGTTGGACTGCTCGTCTCCGTAGCGCTTGTGGGAGGGCGCATACAGGAACATGATGGCGAAGACGTAGAGGTTCCACATGCCGTAGATCCCGGTGAAGAAGGCACTGTTCACCTGCACAGTGTGCTCTCCCCAGTGCCAGTGACCCTCGTTCACCTAAGAGGCGAGCAGCCTGGTCACATGTACCGTCCCCAAACGCAACTCCCTTAGGCACCTTGTCAGCGGTCAAGTTCACGTCTCAAAGAGCTGAGGGCTCACCTGGCTGATAATGAAGAATATCACAGTCATCGCAGCACAGGCCAGGGTGACCAACATGAGGAATTTGAACCTGAAGATAAGACCCTTTAAACAAAAAAAAAAAAGGTCAGATGACACCCAAGGAAGAACAACAGATTGTCATTAATTTTAGCACCTCGTAGTGCAGGCGCCTGGCCTTGGACATGGCGGGCAGGGAGCTCCTCTTCCCGGTGATGTTTCGGAAGACTTGGAAGACCATGAAGCAGAGGAAGAGGAAGTAGAGGCAAGCACAGATTCCCGCCACAATGATGAAGGCCATCTGAGCAGCGTCAAGGAAAACGAGAACCAGGAAGATGCTCCGACTACCTCTCACATCCCTGAACGAGGGCCCCGAAACCTCGGCCACCCATCTTAAACGGGGTTGTGGTGCAGCCTGCTGAATGTCATTTGTTTTCTTCCAAAACACCGACGGCTGGTAACAGTTCCTCTACACCTACGGCTCCTAGGTGGCCAAAGTAAATGTTAAACCGTGGGAAACGGCACCCCGCCCCTGGCAGCAGCCAGATCACCATACGGGTGATGGTGCCTTACCTGTACTCACCGTTCCCTCTGCTGAGGAACCACGAGTAGGCATAACACCCTCATGGGGAAGGGCTCCTCAGAGGTATAACCGTGGGATGTTTGCCCAAAAACACAGCGCCTACCCACAATCCTCCATCCTAACAGCAGTCTGGAAAGAGAGGAATCTTGATGGAAGTGTGTGTTGCTTCAGCTCCCCAAGCAGCCCCCACCGACCACCCCCTAAGGGAGCCGCCTCATTCAGGCCTACCTAAGCCACAGTCATACAGATTAAAACGCTTGCTGCTGCACAATGCCAGGGCGAGGGAGAAGACCGAAAGACACCAAATCCCTCATAAATGCTTTGAAAAGCAAAACAAAATGTGGTATGTTACACTGGGTTGGCCGAATGAAAAGCTTCTTTATGGGGTCTTGAACGTGGGCGGTGATGGGAGCACGTTTCAAACTTGTCTTTAGCGATGAAGAGTGCTAATTAAAGTTGCATTAAAATTGGCCTGCCACTGGTTTTCGACGGGGAGCCGCCAGCTTGCCATCCGGAACCTTCCAGGGATTAATAATACGGCACCCGGGACAAGAGACATATGGTGTGTGTATCGAGATGTCCTGGAGATGGTAGGAGGGATGGGGGCAGTGAGCCACAGGTGAAGTACCTGAAATGGCCTGACAGCCGGTTGGAGGCAATTACACACAAATAAAAATTAATAAACAAGCAGCAGCAATCTGCCTGATCTGGTTGATCGGGGAGAGAACCAAGACAGCAGGGAATCTGAAGGCAGTAACACAGGAGAGATGACATCACCTAGGACATCAGCCCCAGGCCAAAAGGATACGGCCAGCTCAGTACCCACATCCGTCACCCAGATGCTGTAAAACGGGTTCGTCAGCTGGACCCCCCTGGAAAACACAAACATCCTCCTTAGCAGGAACAACTGGAGATCCGTCGCCATGACAATGGCGGTATTCACATTTTCCAAGACGACAATGCCGAGGGCTCTGTGCTGTTTTTACTTAACCATTAACTCCAGACACGCCTGCAAGGCCTTTGATATCAGCTTATTCAAACACCTACGGATGATTCTGGGCATCCAAGCACACACAGCTGAAGCTTCCTGTCAGGTGGATCAGGAAACCTTGTTGAGATCAGACAGCTATCCAGTCTGGGGTGAAGCCAGGTAACTGGCTTAGAGTCGTCCCATTAAAGAAGTGACAAGGCAGGCAGCCAGCAGGCCCTCAGACAAATCCATTTTAGAAGGACTTCTCCAGCAGAGCCACAGCCTGATTTAAGCCACCGGAGAGCTCATTGACATTTCATCCACAGCCAAAATGACATCATCTCCACAGACCCACAGAAAGTGCACCCCCGCCCCCCCCAAACCATTTCAGGCCAGCGTTTGGGGCCCAGTTCTCATTCCCTCATAAGTCTCGCCTCCTCCATTCCTGCCTGCCAAGTGTCATTAATCCGTCTCCTTGGTGTCAGGGGTGCCACGGTCCCCAGAATCACCCATCAGTCCCCGGGGAATTGGCGGGACCTGCCGTCCTTCTAGAGGAAATTCAACATGCCCTACAGCAGAACCTAAGGGTAACCAAGCACCCACACACTTCCAGAAAGCTGGCTATTATGAAACGGAGCAACCAAATCTGAGAAACTTCCTCTTTTGGCTGGGCACAGTGATCACTTCCACATTAAGCAAACCAGAACCCTTCTTTATATTGCATTGTCAATAGGACAGATTTGCTCAAACACCCTCTAAGTCTCAAACCAAAGAAAGCCGTAACCCTCGATCTCCATGTTGCCACAGACGAGGAGGTGGATATGCTCACCTTTCGCACATGTCGAAGATGAAGAGGCAGAATGAGCCGAAGGCTATCGGTCCGATCTGCTTCCAATACACGGTGAATCTATTCCTTTCCATCTGGTCCTAAGGTTGAATAAAATATGTGGGTAAGGACGTTAGGTCATTGGCGGGTCTAGACAGTGCATTAACTCCCAGGCTTGACGTGTAGCCATGCTTCTTAACACCTGAGCACACCAGTAAACCATCCTGTCCCAAGGTGACGGAGACGTCCCTCTCTGCAGGCCCTGGGTCCAGACATCACCATCTCCGGGAAAATCCTGCTCAGCCCCATCGATCTGGACGTCCCCCCCCAACAGGGCAAGGGCTACACACCATCATGTGCTCCCCACAGAAGATGATCCAGAAGGACAGCAGCATGGTGTAGAAGATTCCCTGTCGAATGTCTCCAAAGAGCAGCATCCAGGTCCAGTTGAAGCCCACCGAGAACCACTCCACAGGAATGTTGATGAAGGTCATGGAGATACCCAGTGCGAAGATCACCCTGGAGGGGGAGGGGTCATACCGTCTAAAGAGATACTATGGGGGGTGTTCTCCCTGGTATAGACAGCACCACATGACGTTTAGAAGCCCCCTGGGACAGGATTAAAGCCACCTGACAGGGGTATGATGCAGAGGTAGGAGGCAGCTTTGAGATCACATTGCACAATTCTGCAGCCCGTAATGTGGAGCACAGAGAGGCCACATTGCATCGGTATGCAGGGAATGTTCTGTGTTCACAAAGAGTAGGGGGGAGGCATAGCGGGTGGGTTAATGCTCAAACAGGGCCGGCACAGGCAGCAGGGGCCCCCGCGGTACCGCATTTAAAAGGGCTCCCATTTTGGACCTCTAAAGCTGGAGTGCCAGGGAGTGAGACTCCAGGAGAGCTCTTGGCCTAAGGGCCCAGGAGAGAGGCTGCCACTGGGAAACAGGCAGACTGAAGCACTAGGACCCTTGAGGTTCAGAAAGCTGCTCTAAACCAAAACGGTCACGGCGTGATCTCACAGCACAGTACCCGCTGGCCTGAAACAGCACCTGTCTCACAGTCCCAACTTATTCCCACATAAACCTTCAATTTCCATTTTAACGAGGCTCGCTAACACTGCTGATGAAATCCACGTCTTGATGGGGTCCTCATCAGCGTGACAAAAGACTGTTTGCACGTAGCCCCAGGATGCAGAAAACACTGTGGATGCATTTTCCCCCCCTCTATGGCGACAGTCATTCAGACCAGACATATTTCGGGCAGTCTTCGGTCTTGAAATTAGACTCGTCATAGTTTGGCTGGAGTGTTAAACAGTGACACAACGATTAGGTAATACAGACGTAGACAAGCCATTTAGAAAGAAAATTACTCATGTACCCCTACACCAGATAAACACAGACAGAGCAACATTGTATGGCTTAAGCTTCTGACCACATTACTCCGAAGCACAGGAAGGCACAGTTGTTAGCACGAGATGCTAGTGCTAAAAGTTAGCAGCCCAACATCACAAAGAAACAGAAAAAGAGATGGGGCAGTGGCCACAGCTCACAGGCTTCCAGAGCAAGCCTTACTTCTCGAGCAGGACAGGGGGTCGAGCCATGAGGGTGATCCGCCTCCAGTACCACACCATGATGATGAGGATGCTGGGGGTGAGGAAGGTCTTCATTGCAAACCACACCTTCGTAAAGCCTCCATTTTGGTGGATGCTCTAACAGGAGAAGGACAAGTCAAGTTCCTGCTCACAACGCATTGATGGTGCAATGAGAACTTGAAGAGATCAGCCCAGTCTGGGGCCCACATCACACACCACCAGCCGGATGTCCTTGATCTCGCCGATTCCCACATTGATCTTCCTCCTCTCGTTGACGGGCAGTCGAACGTTCAGCAGGTAGTACTTGTGGGCCACGCTGCCAATCTCCATGAAGGGCAAGAGGTCACACTCGTAGTATCGGCCCTCGTTGTCAGGGGTCTGTGGAAAGAGCCAGAAATCAAGCCACGCTCACCTCAGACAACCAAATGAAAGGGGGTGGAGCTTGCAGTGAGGGGGCGGGGCTCACCTTAGCTGCGGTGAAGTTACAGTTCAGCTTACGCTCCTCTATGGAGTGCGCCATTTGCGTCCATTCACTGAGGGCGTCATCCCTGTACCCCAGGCGGACATCGATGGTAGCCACAGCCCCCTCCTCTGTTTAGGAACAGAATCGAAGCATTTACAGGTCAGGACCGTGAGTAATGAGGTTACAAAATTAACAGTTCAGTTCTGTCAAAGCAGCCGTTTGACAGCTACGAACTTTGATTCATTAGCTGCAATCTCAGCTTTAAGAGCCACACACTATTGTAGAGCGGCTCTCAACTCTGTTCACTGCAGGCGCTGGAGCAGGGGGTCCGGCTGAAAACCGGTTGGGATGCGGCTGTAATGTGTTTTAATTTATAAAGTCATTGGTAACCCATAAAAAAAGAAAATCAATGGACATAAAATGACTTCCTGATGACAGACAGCCTCTTTTCAGAAAGGGCATCACAAATGTCACATGGGACAATAATAATGGTGGGATCGCTCGTGTGCAGCCATGGGGGGGTCGTGTCATGTGATCGAGCCAGCTGCACAGTCAAGGAATGATAGAATGATTCAGTTAATGGGACTGAGCACTCAGCCTCTAAAGACATAGAAATTCCATGTTTGAGCTACAAATGAAAGGGAAAAAAAATAAAATAATTCAACGGTCAAATATGTTGAGACTCCACCCCCCACAAGGGGAATGTTGGGGCTTGAACCCAGTTCATTTTCAGGTGAGAGGCACAGGATCGGACAAGCCTAGGCAGATGCGAGTCTGGCAGCCAGTGTTAGGCTGTGCCCCCACCACTCACAGCTGGGGTGTGAGGAAGAGCGGCCACCCCAGCCCCCTCCCCAGGACTCTCAGACCCCCCCCC
>JAACJT020000036.1:1767107-1780997 GCA_009936485.2 Gymnarchus niloticus
TTCACCTGCGTGGTCTTGGGGTTAGGTTAACGTTACTGGAGTGTCAGTGTAGGGTTCACCTGCGTGGTCTTGGGGTTCGGTTAACGTTACTGGAGTGTTAGTGTAGGGTTCACCTGCGTGGTCTTGGGGTTAGGGTTAGGTTAATGTTACTGGAGTGTCAGTGTAGGGTTCACCTGCGTGGTCTTGGAATAGTTCTTATCACTGATGAATTGTTCGGCTGCCTTCATGGCTGCTTTGCGCTCTGCCACATTAGCGTCCGGTCCTAAGACAGGGAGCAGCCTTATTCAGCCGACAGCCTCCACTGCGTTTGGACAGATGACCCAAGGGCTCGAGGGGCACCGCGGCATGCCGGAGCAACGTACCTTTCCAGAGGAAGATCTTGCCATTCAATCCATTATCCAGGATGAAACATTCAGTGGAGACGAGCATCTCCTGCTTGAAGGGGCTCGATTGAGCCACCAAGGAGGACTTCATGGAACCCGAGGCATCAGAGATCTGCCCCAGAAACAAACACCATTATAAAATTCCAGTTTCGCTCTGGAAATGGAAGGACGAAAGAAAGGATGGTCCTGGTCCAAACCAAATCAGCTAAACTTTGCTAGAAGTGTCAAAGAGTTGCTACTGGAGACTCCAGTACATCTACAGCCACTAACTGTCTGCAGAGCAGAGTAGGTTGATAGGGTTACCATATATAATGCTGCCTTTTTCTTATCGGACATCTCAGCAGCCTCGTCATCGGATGTTCCCGGGGCGATTTTGGGCTTGGCACCCAGAACCTGTGAAACATGGGGGAGCTTTCAGCTGGGAACCCTAAAAGATCTCTTCATCCATTCAACCATTAAATCCATTTAGGTGCTCCTGCCAAATCGAGCGGCTGTCCAATCAGGTGTTAGAGGAGTGGCTGATGAGTGAGCCAGTTTTGGAGAGCAGGTTCAGTCTGGTGTGGCCCTCCTGGGTACTGATGTCCAGATTCTGTTTGCCACCCTCAGCCACTCACCTCCATTAGCAACTCTGGCTCGCTCCCATCCTCCACAATCTGCACCTTGGCACGGCCGTTGCGTTCATTGTCTCGGATGTCGATGGCCACCTGGGAAGCCTTTACGCGTTCAAAGCGGTTGCAGTCACTCCCACACCACTGGATGATATCCTGTTGGTGATCCCCAGCGGGGGAAAAAAAAAAAAAAAAAAAAAAAAAAGCATAAAGTCCACTGCCAACGTGTTGGTCAACACCACCTGGGGGTAGAAGACTAAGGAGTGCAGTAAACACACCGGTGAGATTTCAGATTTACAGCATCGTTCAGGTGCCTGCCCTTGAGATTCAACTTTTCAGGGTGTTGCCAAACTTCACATGGTGTTTCTAACTGGTCCTCACCTTGCCCAGGTCCACAATGAAGCAGTCTCCCTTGTTAAAGCTGGCCCAGGACAGGGACACCTCAGTGGCCCGGATGACACGGCGGCCCTTAATGTGCAGTAGACGTCTCACATTCATGTCATTGGTCACCACGTGGTGGAACCCTGAGGCCACGCCTCCTTGCTGTAGAGGAAGAGGAGGTTCACAGGGAGAAGCAGAAGGGTGTGCTTGTGTAAGAACGGTTCTGCTGGATAATTGTGTCAAATGTAATGGAGAGAGGGCGTGTCTCTTCTCGTGGGTGAAGACGGGTTCCAGCTGGTTCAGCAGCATTCTTGGTGGCCACGTCTCTTCATAACGATCCCTCTGCAGGCCACCCTTTCTCAAACCAAATTGCTAGCTCGCCACACTTTGTGAGACAGATGTAACAACAATGGTGCAGGAAATATGTTTTCAACACGGAGCGGGCGAGTCCATCCGCCAAAACGGCAAGAGTCTCTCAACGTGGGACACTCGTGTCCTTGTTTTACATCTACCACTACCAAGACGAGAGCTAACATGAGTCCGTTACCCTGCTCTTCCCACAGCAGCTGGTTTCTATTTGGTATGCTTATTTCTGTTAAAGGGCATTCAGAATTAAAAGCAGCATCTTCCTGCCAATAAGGCTTCATTCTTTTTTCTTAGGAGAGAAGGAAAGTACATTTTTCCATAGCAACACAGAGGTTTTATGGAAAAGAACGTTGCATGACTGAAAATAATGACTACCACTGGAGTCATTTCCATCACATCTCCGTGTTTTTATGGACATGATGTAGAATCAATCACAAAACATCCATACACACCACTGGGGCCAAGATTCTAAGAGGAAAACAAGACCATATTAAATCCAGTATGGCAGTAAATTTAACACAATGGAACAGTACTCAGTTTCAGAAACCTTTAAACATTCTTCCTATGTTAACACACCTCAATTTTGACACTGCGTAAACTGTTTGCTGTAACAGATATAAAGAAACTAATTTCGTAAGGCAGGAAATTTGAGGAAACTCAATGCCCGAACATCAGTTTTGAACCAAAGTATCATGGCCTTCTTGAATATTATTTGTAAGAGCCATTCATGTATTTTTGCTTAATAATGCTGTGTTTGTTAGTTCTGCATTCTTCGATTTGCATGCGGTTTGGACAATACTAGCTGTCAGTTTTTTGGAACATTCCATCTGTATGTGTGTTATTTTCGGACTGTTCCATTTTATTGGTATGCTGGACTAACAGATTAAGGCCTTAAAGTGACACCTCCTGGCTGAAGAACGGTTACACCATCAAACTGGAATATTTAGCGATTTATTTGAAACAAATTGTCAAAAAAAGAAGTAATCTTAATGGCTCTTGTTGCCAGGGCCTCTGCTGAGTAACCTGTCAATACTGTGAATATTTTGCTTGGTTTCCAATTCTTTCAACCTTCCTTTATATCCTTCACAGCTTGAAGAAATGTTGGTGGTGAGTGAGGGGTTTTCAGAGGGAGTACTTATGAAAGCAGAAGGTGATCTGAAAGCAGAAAATTCTCTCTTCTGCTTCTACTACTCTTCAATGTTGATGAACTTGATAAACTGGTGCTTGATGGCTGATGTTCAGCGAGGGACAAAGGCCCGCTCTGTGCCGTCTTTTAATCAAAACAAGAATCTATTGTGGACACAGATGACTGTTTTGCCAGCCCGTTGCCGCTTAAACTGGGAAGAAAAGAGGAAGTCATCACCGTTGGCTGACAGGGCAGCTCACCTTGTACTTGATTCCAGACTTGAAGTAGCCCAGGAAGGTCAGTGATTCGTTGTTTTGCACCTCACGGAACTGTACAGGTGCACCGCCCAGATAGTCATCCAGCTGGGTGGCAAAGATGGCAGCCGCACCACTTTCATCTTGAGAGCACTGGCTTCCTGCAAGAAGAGCAGCACGAGACAACATGACAGACATCATCATATGCAACTACTGCCTTGCACAACACAGCAACTGGTTCCTCAAAACACTTGTCAGTTGACTGGCTGCTCAGGGCGAGAGACACTGAGATACGAATGTAGAGTCTGACAGAAGTGGTTTGAAATGCCAGCGTGCTCTTTCAGGTATGACCACAAGAGGGCATCAACGAGGAAACGATCCAGGGCACGATGGCGCTCGCTGCAGGCTCGTAAGACCCCTGTCAGCTCCACACTAAAAGACAGGCTCAGATGGGTACTCCCGAGTTCAAACAAGCTGTATTGTTCTGGTTAAACCATGAATAGGGCCAAAGGCATGCAAACGGGCTCAATACAAATGGGAGCAATTAATGTCTATATGTGGCATTTCTAGAGAGGGACAGCACCCTGGTTCATTAAATACTCTCTCATGGCTAAAAACGAGACCGTTATTCCAGAGGGAGAATGCGTCTAAGGTCCTGCCATTGTTCAGGCCCGGGAAAACTTCACCCTGACATTTGCTGCGACTGTTAACTATGCATTTCTAGCTGCAACACATTGAAGGCAAATTCAAACTTTCTGTGACAGACCTTCAGCTCCTGATTGCTGAAGCTGTAGAGAACGTGTCTGAAGCACAAGAGGTGTTAAAACACGAAGCCTGATGCAAGACTGCAGGCCAGAGTTTCTCAAGTTCACTGAGCGCTGAAACATTCCGGGGCGGGCCCTTATTAGCATTAGTATAAAGGGAATTACTTGAGTTTACTGGATGGGAAACACGCTACATTCTATTGGGACTTAGGCCATTTACACATACTTTAGGCCCATTCTAATCAACCAGTTCCCCATCCCACCTCACTTATTCTCTGCCTTTGGCTGTAGAAGGCAAATGATGTTGGGGGGGGTCATTTGCATGCTGACAGGAAACGTAAAATGTGGCATGCGACACTTCCTGTACACACGCACGCGAACAGAGAGGTCATAATACAGGCTTTCTCTCCAGTGCCGCCGGATGAGACTCTGGACAGATGTCACTGCAGCTTGGGGAAGCCGGACACTCACCCAGCCACATGTGGATACAGTAGGACGGAGCTGGAGTCGTGAAGAGGACAAGATAGGCGTCACCAGTGTAGAAGCTGCCAAAGAGCTGCTTCTCGATGGGCTTCAGATCCATGTTTTCAATGCGCCAGATCTGAAGGCCTGGCTGCTTCCCGGCATTCTGAAATTCCTTGTGGGATACCATGGTCTGGGAAAATAGAAGCAGTACTTCAGGCCTGGAAAGAAACCTACGCCGTTTCCATTATCACAGTTACGGAATATCAAGGCTGAATTTAGACGGAAACGTTAACCTTGATTTTAAGTGTTCTTTACAGCCACTCTGCGAACCGCAAGACATATTATGTGATGAAATGGATTTGAAATTTGAGTAACGGAAGAACAGAAGGAAAGCACATCTTGATCAAAATAAAAAAGCAGATCAAATTCAACGATCCCTGCAGTATCCTGCCATACTTCTCTCAAAGAGCTGCCCACTAGAAAGTGAAGAGGATTAGACTTCATAGAACCAAAAAGCTGCTACCTTCTCTATTCCAAAGAATCACATGTGATATAGTTAACTTACTGGTCAATAGGTTAACAATGCCATCTCTTTGATGTTCGGCCATATAACTTTGGCCTGCCTGCTTACGATCGGGAAAACAGACAAACGTCCAGGCGTTTATGAGGGTATCCTCTGTATATTGACCGTAGAGGTGTTTATAATCGTCTCCCTGTTAACACCTAGAAAAGTGCTGCCTTTCTGAGCCAATCACAGATACAGGACCGAAATGGACGGGCGCCAGATCTTTACTATGGCTGTTTGACACTCTTTTGATGAAAGTAATAAATCAGAATCATGTCCAGGAGCGGGCACCTGTGTTGTGATCCTTCAGGGAGGAGCTGATAACAGAAATAATAATGCTAATACCCTGACCAACATCCATATCCTGTATTAGGAAGAACGGCTCCGTTCTCATTTGCTTTTATGCCAGTCTGCAGTTGTTTTTCCCCCCAAATGAATTAACCATAAGCATAAATGATCACAAACTCATTTTAAAAATGAAAGAACAGTCTCCAGCCAAGCTGCCGATGCTGGCATTCCGTTTCTCCTGGGCAATTAAACCTCCCAAGATGCATTCATTGGCTAAAGGCTTTTCCATTTAGAAATCCACAGAAAACTCCATCTGCTCCATTTAATGTGGACTTAATGCAACATATGTGGAGTCTGTGGAGGATGTACAGCATATCAGGACTTCACGCCACTCAGGCAAGCCTGATGTTTAATTCATACCCATACGTCCGTTATGAGCATGTTATGAGATCAGATAACATACTGTACTGTACATCATATAAATAAGCCAGTTTTAATGCCCATCACCAGTGTGGTTATTCAGACAGACCATACTACCGGTGAGGTATATGTGAAATCATTTTAATGCTGTTAGCAATTATTAAAAATAATAATAAAAAAAACGTCTGCGTCATCTGCAAAAATGAAATAATCACCGAATTATACCTGCACGTTCACACGCAGACACGCTTTCAGAACTGAGAGCCAAGAAAGGTGTCAAGACCAACAGAGAGGAGCATGCAGGGTTAGACGTGAGCATTAGATCAGCTGCGGCGACCCCCCGCTTTAATTCTAACGGAATCTCCACGCCAGGAAACGGACTCGATCATACGCTCGATCATACGCTCGATCATACGCTCATGTGTTCGTCATATGTTCTATGCTCGTCACACATGCAGAATGGCGCCTCGTTATTAAAAACATCTGCGTGGTCGCGCGGCTGCACATCTGGATTTCAGGCTGCGGTGAGCGACGACTCCAAAGTTGCAGAAGATTTTTTTTTTTTTTTTTTTTAAAAAAAAAGAAGTTTTACCTTTTTATAAACTCCAGCAATCGCAGAACAAACTGTACCAGACGAGGAGTATATACGCAGTTACACACCTAGCAGCGCGGTTCTTTGGAGATAAATCGGACTTACAGGAGTTTATGGTGGTGATTCTGTAGACTCGCAGCAGGAGGCGGCCAGAGCAGACAGATGTTGAGGGTGGTGGTGATGGAAGCCGACAGCCTGTTTAAATACTCCTGTGAGCGGCGTCTGATTGGCTGAAGAGCAGCAATTTAAATACCCCCCTCCCACACACACACACACACACACACACCCATGAGCCAAATCCCAGAAGGGGGTTCTGCTGTAGTAAACCTTATCGTCTGTATTTTCATAAAATGGTAACTGTAATAGTATGTAATGGTCAGCAGAGAAACAAACTTACAGCCATTGAGTTGCAATGTGGCCTACTGGTAAAAAACCTGCTTATAGGCATACAGGCCATTCTTCAAAGGAAAAACACACGATATCTAAGTCATATCGCTGGTAAACTGAATTGTATATACTGAATATACGGTATGTGTACAAATCTGTTTCTACTGGTAGAGACAAAACAGATGCAAAAATTAACCAAATTGTAGTGCAAGGCAGCCGTCAATTCCTTACAAAATATCATCGTCATCCCACTGCTTTTATGGCTGAGAATTATGGTTCTTACCATATATTTAAAGACTAAACGAAAACAAAAGAGAGAGACTAAGAAAATGCCTTTAAATAACATCTGGGCTAATTCCAGTTGAGTGAGAGGATCTGTTATGAGGGTACCAAACCCCTTTTCACGGAATTACTCTCACATTTCAAGGGGATGCTTTGTTTCAAGACACCATCTAGGTGCCGAAAGAAAACAGTCCTTTCTGGGAGCGAGCAACTAGCTGTGCTCCAGGCTCACAGCAGAGATGCCACGCTGGTACAGACTGGGTTCCAAAGCAGTGGTGATGAGCAGGGTCAGCGTGAAAGTGACTATGAAACAACAGAGTCCAAAGGGACACGCTGACTATTTCCTCTTTCGAGAAAGCTATACTGAGGATAAGGAGCCAAGTTTCCTCTGATGTTTTGGTGCACACTGGCATCAGGACAGGACCTCCAAGCAAAGAGAATCCCACTCATCTGGTTCAGCTGGCAAACAGACGGCAGTAAGGGAGGGGAGGCCTGGAGCAAACAGGAGCATGTTGACAGTAATCAGAGGAGATGCTTTGCTTATTTTGCCAGTTGCCAGTCTCTGCATTGCTGAGGATTATTAGAAATAACCTGGGACACAGTAAGGGATGTTGACACAGGGAGGTGACCAGTGTGCTGGAAGGCTTTCACACTTAAAGCCACCATATATTACATTTAAAGAAGTAGTAAGAAAAACACACAAGTCACAGCAGTTAAGAGCTGTAAGCTCATATGGCTCAGCATCTGGGGAAGATAAACGACAAAATGGAAGATTAATAACATTAACATCTGCCGATGGCACTGCAATTCAATTGTTTTAGAGAAAATGAGGACGGCATGAAAACATTTCGAAATTCATTCATCTTTAAGTCTGTTAAATATCTGGGGATCACGAAGGCTTTCTTCAACCTGTGCTCTGCATAAGCTAAAGTCATTTGCCTAGAAAAGGAGATACTGCACTGGTACTCAGTCTTTAAATCGTGGCTAGCAGAAAACGTGCTCTGATCTTCCGGGAAGCAGCTCAAAGATGCACTGGTAATTAGTTTTGGAAAATATGGGGATAGGTGATACAAATCTCACAATGCCCTTAATTACCAGCTACCATTACCAAAATACTGCAGCCGGAGTTTTGTTTCCTAATGACAACTGGCATGAAGGAGGCACAAGGAGAAAATGATCTCATGCACCTCGGTCTGCCAGGTCGACAGAGGCCACCTAGCCGGCCGTGCCCTTCAGATGTGCCGCTTTAAAACATGGGACAATGCATTATTTCTCTACTGAGTGCCAAATTTCCTGATTTAGGGGAACACCAAGCTGGGCGTGTCACAGAGTCAGATTCAGAACTGGAAACATCTAAATAGTGTAGGAGAACTGGAGCTGAATACTCTGCAAAGAGAAGAAACAGATTTTACACATGAAAACAAGCCTTTGACTATAGCCAATGGGAAGGGACTTTGCTAAGTGATACTTGAAAAACTTTTCATCAATAGGATGATTTGATTTAAAAATCAAGCACTAAACACAACACTTTTTATCCAAAGATTAAGTATAGCATATAAGCACCAGAGATAGTTCTGTTAATGTGCTGAATAGAAGGAACACACCTCCAGCCTTGGATGTGAGCCAAACACCTTCTGCTCAGCGAACGATCTAAGGAGCACAAGCTGATTGCTCCTTCAGATGGAGTTTCACTTCCCCAGGCAAACGTGGCAAAAAATATGTTGGACCCAAACATTCACTTTAAAAAATCTAAAGAAAATAGTGGCAATTACCTTCAACAATAAAAACTTTTTTTTTTTTTTTTTTTTTAAATAACAGTGTAATTGCAGTTACATTCTGTGATTAAAATGAAATATTTTGAGAAGTTTCAAGTCAAGTAGCTCTTTATTGTCGTTCCAACCACAGACAGTCAGTAGAGCACGTAGTGAAATGAAACGACGTTCCTCCAGGACCGCCGTGCTACGCAGAGCACAGGACTACGAAAGACTGCACGTAGCAACATAAAGCGCCCGTGTGAGAACGTGCAAACATTTCATGGTGGAACCTGTATAACGAAGATGGACTGGTGGTTGCTGGGGTGACTTATCTCGGTGTTGCACTGGATCACTGCACAGGATACATGCTACAAGCAGGCAGGTAGAAAAGCAGCTGATCAGTTAGTATTTGTTTTATTTGAGCCTACTTACACTTTAGAGGACGTCAGACTGCTGCTAACCGGATATTTGACAGTGGTTTTACGGCCACGTCTCTCCTGCGTGGTGAGGGGAGTGGCCACCGGCTCCTCAGCTGTCACAGGTTTCTTTTTGTCATTTTATAGACTCCATAGTTCCCGCCCACTTAAACTGCCATCTAGGGCAATTAGCTACTGCAGAGTACAACTTGAACCTTTTCCAGGCCATATTACTTTCAGATCCTGAGAAAAACAAGTCTGTTAATTCACACCTAAAAGTTTTCCAAAAAAACAAGAATAATCCTCAATCTTTTTTTTGGGGGGGGGCAGAGGGGTCATGGCAACATTGGAAATAGATGGCCAAATTTAGAACACAAGACTTGTACCCTGTTAACTATGGACACAGCAGGTTGGCGGGTGGAATCTTCTAGAATTGCTACCTCCTCCGAAAGCAGGTGCGTGCACCATTAAAAATTTACTTTCCCCAACCGGGACACGTCACCGCTGCACTTATGGGCAGGGTGGTGAAAGCTGTTGGTGCAAAGCCTCTATCCTCTGAACAAAATGTCCTAGGAGGTCAAATATGTGGACTTTTAGCTGAAGCCTATTGCAAGGTGAGTGACCTCAGCTCTGTGTGTGGGCCCATCGACCACACCCCTTCTGATGATGAGGGGCCAGCAGTGTCCCATTGCATTCTGATTGGCTGCTGTGAGGGCGAGAGCGGTGACCCAAGGTGTAGACAACGAGAACACCAGGGTCGCGGAGACATTGTGGGGTCAGCGGGTAAAGAAAATTCCAGAATGGCAGGGCTCTGGTTTTCATCCTGACCCAGTCATCAGGCCTAAGTGGTTATCCTTCAGTCCCATTATATCTTATAAACCTGACCCTTAATCAGATGTGTAACAATAAAAATTAGAACCTCCACTTTTGGGAGAAGACACTGCAGATTCAGGTTTTGCATCTCTAGTAATGGAGGATCGGGTTAGTGTCACCCTAGCGAAAGGTGACGAAAAGGTTCATGGTGCGAAAAGCTCCCGCAGAATGTCACAGAGCTCGGACCTCCTTGTCAAAGGAGCAACAGTGGACCAGAATCAGTCAGGCACAAGTGAGGGTGTGATCTCTGTGATGTGATTCTCACGCCGAATTAACAAGTCAAGACAAAACAGAGATCCCCAGTTGAACTGGGACCTCACCCTGTCAATGGAATCCTGTCATAAATCTCCTGCCTTCTCACGGCCACAGGAATAAAAGACAGGCTGCAGTAAACACATTTTCTTGTCATTCTCTAGGCACAGAACCAGTCTCGCATGCAAGAGCCACACGGCCGACCCACAAAGCCACTTCCGGGCTGGCATGCAACAAAGAGTGCGAGCATGGAACCCACTTGGAGTATTCTACCCATTAAAGCATCCTGCAGCTGAGCCACCGCTCACAAGGAGGCAATCTGAAGGAAGTACACATCACGACACTACAAACCACTTCAGCAGTCCTGGATGGCACACACAACTGTGCCTACATGAGCAGACGAGGAGTTTCAGTGGGTTTGCACCTCACGCGAACAACGACTAGCGCGTCAAAAGTGAGGTGGCTCAAAAAAAAAAAAAAGTTACAATCACTCGCTCTCACAGCTCAAACGATTTCTACTGTGGCAAAGACAGTAGATGATACAGGCTTACACTAGGAGCTTTCCAGGTAATGCCGGGGGAACACTTAAGGTAGAAAATATTTATCATCAACAGCATGTACTGTGTCAGCTCATTGGAAGAAGAATTTAAAACCTGAAATTGCAGTAGCAAGACAATCATACTGGTGGTGCACGGTTTTTAAAAGGCCTGAAGGTCAGAGAAGTGAAACACGGGACACCAATCCCACTTTTCAAGGGGGATACCACAGCACCGTCCCCACATCCCCTTCTGCGTCAGGCCTTGCCTGGAACACGGGCTGCATGCAATCAGAAATAACACGCGGACACACAATCGTCCACGTACAGAGCATGTAGCGGTCGCTTGTTTGAATCCAGCAGCGAGCAGCCTTTCCTTACTACGAAAGAAACAACGCTGCTTGGTGGCTGGCAATTATGGGAAACTATAAAAATTCACACAGTGGATAAAGGTCTCTACGCAACAAAATCAGATTACTGTGGGTGATCATCATATGGGAAAGCTGTGAATTTGTTGAGGTTAAGATGGCATCAGTGGCATTTTCGAGCTGAAGGACACCATTCAAAAACTGCAAAGTTGCTCCATACACAAAAGCTATTGTCAAGTATCTAAAACAGGATTCCTCATGAAGAATGACTGTTAACCACAGAATGTTGCCATGGCTACATGCTGAAGCAATTTTCAGTGACGCACCATCGTTGCTGGGCTGCGGTATGACTCTGAGAAGCCATGAGTCAAGGAGATCTGCAAAGATGGATAAGCAGTCTGGCCTTGTTTACCCACAAAACAAGGTAGCTATGTACCGTACCTGCTTATAAACAAATCAGATTATTAGAAATCAAGTTGCTTACTATTGACAAAGTTATTTGGTGAAGATACCAGGGACACTTTAAGCAAAATATCAAATTTAATATGGGTGATTTACACAGAGGAGGCCCATCTGAGAGCAATTTCCCCAAAAAGGCAAAGATTTGTATTCCTGGATCAGTGGGCTTGAGCATCAGTGTCTGAGCTGGTAAACCCCTTCTTGATAAAGAGGGAGAACCTCCCCTCCAGAAAAGAGAGCCTGGGGCACCTAAGGAACTGGGTAGGGGCTGTTATCAAGAATAAATGTGCTTATTTCCTGTGATAGCGTTTAACAGGAATTCATGATTCATGGTGTGACCTGTGAATGTTGGGTTGCAGGCTAATGCTGTATCCTAGATGGATATCTAAACGATGACAGCCTGAGTTTTATCTCGTATTGTAATTTAACATTTCTGATGGTGTGTATGGAATTAAGGGCTGCGGGTCATGTTTCCAGTTTTGATTCTCAAGCAAGGAGGAATGCCTTAATACTGTGTGTGAGATTGACAGAAGATGAAGAGTAGCTGGAACATATGATTATGCTCAACAGGGTGGGTTTCCGATGGGCTTCAGGAGGACTCATCATGCAGGCGGAGAATCATTCAGGGGGAAACGTCACAAGAGTCTAATAATCAGAATAAATAATTTAATTCCGTCTGTAAAAATTCAAATATCACACGTTAAACACACACATGGTAAAAAAAAATAAATAAAATAAAATAAACTAATCTAAATAAATGTATGCCTCTCCCAATTTTGCAAGATCCTGAGATTAATTTGCTACTGTGCTAATCCCATCTGACTGGCTGCTGCGCTAATCCCAGCTGATTTACACTATACCATACACATCATGCTTCCAGGAACTGCCTTTGGTGCTCCTCAGCCAACTGTAAAAACCCCAAATTTAATACTATTTAGTCAGCATTTATGACAGTTAAATTTTAAGGCAATCTGAATTACTAAATTATGAGCCTACATTTTCTTCTCAAAAGAAAAAGGCTACATGACAAAAATCAGGCAGACCAAACGAGAGCTGCTCCCTCAAGCGAGACTGCCAAGAGAGTCTCCACTGCCTACAGGTAAGAGTGTGATAGATCAGCCTGCCAAGCTGAAGTTACTCCTGGGTCTGAGAAAACTGCTCAGCTCTTCCAGAAGCCTCCTGTCAGTAACTGGGGATCTTCACACTGTGGATGGTGCATCTGTGAATCAGAACCGTGGAGGTTATTAGAATGTGGGACTCCAGCTGTATCATTACCACACTCAGAGACATTCGAGGTGATGGCCATGCAAGCAGAGTAGCTCTCTAGATGCTACATCACACCATTCACCTCATCGGACAGGAACAGACAGGACTTTGGCAGAATATCTAAGTAAAACAGACGCACGCATGCACACACACAGCACCATCACCCGCTACGTTGCGGCTTACAAACCAGGGGGCGGAGCTTCCTGCTTGCTGCCCCCCTGTGGATTCTTGAGGTACGAGGAGGTCAGGCTCGTCTTGCAAGGCCAGATGCTTATTGATGAACTGCAGCATGCCACTGAAGGTGTCCATTGGCTCAGCTGGGGTCTGCTGTCCAGAGGCATCCGCGGAGGCGTCCAGGGTCTCCTCTGCCATGTAGGTCAGTGGATTGAAGGAGAGCTCAGAGCAGGAGTCCTCGCGTTCTATCAGGCCTTGCCAGCCCTGCTCCAGAGGCTCCAGTGAGCCCTGCAGCGCATCCCCTGTGCTCTCCTTGAGGCCGAGGGTGTCACTGTCCTCCCAGGACCCCAAACACGGCGCCTCTTTGTGGCCATGGGGCAACGGCGGCTGGGTCACAGAGTCACAGCACAGGGAAGTGTTCTTCAGGTCTGCCGTCCTCTCGTAGCTGGAGATTTTAGCCTGTAGGCGCGTGACCTCTGACTCCTAGAGACAGGGCAAACAGGGTTCAAAAGTCACCGCAGTGAAGAGCAAATGCAGCAGGCCTACAGACAGCAGAGTGAGAACACCTAAACATGGAGGCCCAGTATGCCACACGTGACACACAGTGCCGATCGGCTAATCGATGGCCTCTCGTCGATGCCTGGTCGTCTCGTGCTCCCTGTCAGGAAGACCCCAATCGGGGGAGGGGCAGGTGGTGCACCTTAATGAGCAGGGCATCGTTGGCATCTCGGAGAAGTTCTTCGCGAGCCCGTAGCTCCGCCCGCAGATCATCCAGCTGGGCAGAGGCCTGGTGCAGCCTCTGGACCAGCTGATCCTGGGACAGCCGCAGGCTGCTGGAGATGTGTTCTGACACCTGCAGGAGCTGGGTGTGACTCAACTGCATGGCTGCAAGCTGGGGGGGGGGGGCGGGCG
>JAACJT020000036.1:1794742-1808067 GCA_009936485.2 Gymnarchus niloticus
CGCTGTGTATCGGGGATCTTTAACTCACGGGCAGACCGCTGTGTATCGGGGATCTTTAACTCACGGGCAGACCGCTGTGTATCGGGGATCTTTAACTCACGGGCAGACCGCTGACTCTCCTTTAAGCTCTAGTTATTTTAATAGTCACTTTGAAGGCCACTGTCACACATAGTTGCCAGCCGCAACCTGCCACCTCTCGCTGTGCCCTGCCTGACACAAGCTCCCGCATGAGTCACGGGTCACCTTCAGTGACATCCTACCCAGAAAACAAGGGACCAACGCTTGGCTGGACTTCCACAAGGCGCCCAGGTTCACGGATCTGACTCACGGGTCAATGCAAAAGAAAGATGTTACGACATGATTAAATGACAGCCCATTAAAGCTGGCTTTCCTGATATCAGATGCACTGCGGCAAGCTGTTAATGTTTCTCCATTTGCCTGTCAGACTCAGGCCTGCATGAATGCCGCAGAGATGACGGCGAAATGTCAGAATCATCCTGAGAGAGGCTCTCCAAGAGCTTCCACAGGGTCTCCTTCCTCCCAAAGCAAGGACTCCTACTGTCCAGCTACTACACCCATCACTGACACCCAACATAACATTTTTTTTATAGCTTACTGAAGGGGAACTGGCCATGCTTTCGTCATAAAAACCAATGAACCAGTCTGCTATTCAATTTCTCACGACAGCCTCTAGATAAATAATTCACGGCACAAAACTGCACCATACCAGCCGGAGGGCAGTCCACCTAGTAATACCGCCCCTCCTGCCGGTATAGGGAGCAGAGTACCTTTTGACACACGAGGGCGGCGCTGTCCCGCAGGTCCCTCTGCAGGCCGTCACAGAGATCGCGGGCCTCCTGAAATACAGACAAACGAGCCCAGGGAGGGGGGAGAAAAAACAGCAGAGAGCAGCAGGGATAAGTGTCTCCCCAGTAGGAAAGGTGATTGTGTGAACTCTACCAGGTGCCTTTTAAAGAAAGCAAAGCTGATGACACCACTGTGCACACGAAAGCTGGCAACATGTTCAAAGCCCAACTTTACACAACAGAAATGTAAATATTTTACCTAACTGCACATTACATCAACACAATGAAACGTGAGGGAGACCTCGGCACATTTCAGATGGCATGATCTGAAGACAAACGTGTCATTTCAGCAAAAAGAGCGGTGTGCAGTGCTGGCCTGTAGGCAGCGGGAACAGATGGTTTCTCTTGCAGAATAAAGCATGCAGTTTGCAGGGGAATACGCCACAAATGTCAGATGGGTCTGCTAAACAGAGGCTGTGACGGAGAGCTGTGGGCCGGTGAGGTTAGGTAGTGAGCTAAAGATGAGAGATAAAAATCTCGTGACACAACAATGAGGAGGGCGGCCCAAGAGGAAGAACTGCAGACGTGAACCGGAGTTTGGTTTTGGGTTTAGAATGCCATCTGTCACTGTGAGGACGTACTCTGGTGGCTCCTGCAGTGTCATTTCACTTCAGAAACTGCCCCAGATACGGGCAGTTTGATATTCTCTGTCAACACGCAGAGACAGAGACCTTGAAGTGGGCAGATATCGCCACCTGCAGGCTGGTTTCATACCTCCTCTTCATTGGGGGGAAAAGCTTTGGTTCTTTTGTGATTTCCTTCTAATCATGTTCCTAGCAGCGTAGACAATGAAGCGCTTTTGTATTTTGCTTTAAATATATTTCCAGAGTGTGGGACAAAGCAAGTATCACTCAGCACCTGGGTGCTTAGTGGTCCCCTAATAAGGTCACATGACTATCTGGCTGTGCTTCACCCTCCTTCCTCTAGGGGACGACCCACAACAGCATTCAGTACCTTCTCCAGGCCGTCTTTGTCCTGGAGCTGTTTTCGCATGAGCTGCAGCCGCTCACTGAGAATCTCCACCTGAGAAGAGACAAGTGTGTTTGTGAGTGGTGGGCCCAGGTTAAGTATAATCACATGACAGACAACTTTTCAATATTTCCTAATTACCGTTTAGTTTTAACATGCATTTTACATGCCACACTCAGGAAGATGAGAGATCAGTTATCTGATAGCATTATGGTAAAATCTCACCTGCTTGTCACGTTCCTTGACGTCCCTCTCTGATGTCTCCAGCGCCCCCTGCAGGTGAAGGACCTTTTTCTCCATTTCAATCTTGTGCTCTCGGATGGCCACATCAAGCTGGCCGAGCTGAGAAAGTTAGGGGAGAACGTGTGCTTGCATGCGCATTTCTGAGTGCACACGCGCATGTTTCCATGCCAACCCCAGGCTTTACCTGCAAGGCACGCTGACGCAGCTCTCCCTGCCTCTCCTTCAGTGCTGTGTCCATGTCGAGAACCTCATGGTTACGTTCCTCCAGCTCCCTCCGACTCTCTCTGTGCGGAGAGATGCACCGTGCTGCTGAGAGCATAACTGCACGAAAGAGCCATTTAAATATGTCACGACACACAGGACGACCCAAATACAAAAAAAAACCACACACACACACACACACACACACACACACACAAAGCAAAACCCCTCCTTCAGCTTCAGGGTAATCATGTGCCTAGGACATTAGAAGACCCACTGAAGCACTGTGTACCAGCAGGGTAAGGGGCACAAAGACCCATCATACACGGTAGTATGTGAAGTAGGCATTGACCATAGTCATGTAATTTTCAAGTGATCTCTCGGTTATCACGACTGTTCATGGTGTTTGAAGACGTTTTTTTAAAGAAACCTCTAGAGATACCGATGACTCTGCAAAAGGGCGTCCCCCCACATCTGTTCATGCCTGATGTGCTAATGCCACCCTTACCCCAGTTTCAGCATTCATCCTGCCTGACACAGATAGCCGGTGGGCTGCCATGACAGGTCAGGTGACCTGCAGCATCAGGGATAGGGCGTACTGCTAAGGGGAAGGTCACGCGGTAGGGCTGCTGGCAATACGTAAACAAATCACAGCTGTGGAGTGGAATACTGCTGTATTTAAGACTTTGGATTGTAGCCCCACAAACAGAGAGCTAGAAGCACACACACTGATTATAGGGGAGTAAAGAAAAGCTTGTTTTTATGAAACACCCAAACGCTACCTTCCTGAAGGCTCAACCAGCTGTAACGAAAGGGTTTTCTTTTCAGGACGTATGATCCGGGGGATGACTGAAACACTTTGTACCGCCTATATCTACCTATAAAATGTTTTCTGTGGTACAGCACATTAGCCGCTACCTCATATGCCCTTTCCTGAGGTGACAAGGCCATAGACAGGAGATAATGGGACACACTCGTAACTGTGGTTAATCGATATTTATTATTTTAAGAATAAAGTTTAGCCCACAACCAGTGTAAGACCAAAGGGCTCTGGCAGGTAAACAGGAAGAGGCAGACATGACACCAGCTTCAGGCACAACATTGGCTGAATGGATACTGAAAAAGGTAATGCACAGTTGGTTATTAGTACAAGATATGACTTCTAGAAATTTCTAGGAAGAGGCATGTTCATTTTGTCCAATTTTCTCTTTCTAATGGCTGCACAACGGGGTTCTCCGGGATAACAGGCCCCCCACGTAGGAGGCAACAGGGCAGGATGGCTCATTCTTCAAACCCGAGAGAACCAGGATGATGGAAAAACGAGGAGCAGAACAGGTGAACAGCAAGGCTGCAGCTGAAACACTCGGCTGGAAAGGTTTTGATGTTCTGACCAAGACACACTCAGCCACACCCCTTGATGCGTTCCTGTGGAGCGCTGGCCCGTTCGGGCGGGTCCTGACCCATTTGGGTCCCCGGCAGAGTGAAAGAGAGCGTGGGTGCAGACGTCCAGCAGGGGGTGCTCACCTGAGCTCGGCAGCCAGCCTCTCCACAGAGGCCTGGTGCTCCTCTGCGTCGAGCTGCGTGCGCTGCAGCACGTCGCGCAGCTCCTGCAGGTGGCCCAGCGTGTCTGCCAGCTCGCCGCGCACCGTCTGCAGCTGCGACTCCAGGAGCTGTGCCCGTTGCAGCGAGTTGCGCCGGTCCATCTCACTGCGGTGGAGCTTCTCCTCCAGGTCCACCACTGCGTCAGCACAGGAACACAGTCACCAAAACAGACTAATGGCTGCTAGGAGAGGATGCAGACATATGCAATATTAAGTTCCCCTAGGGCTTTCAGAGAGATCAAAAGGGCTAATTCCCATATTCTCTCTCACACACACAAACACACTTACCACTGCGAGAAGCAGTACAACTTTAACACTCAGAACAATGGCATCGACTGAAGGCCGGGTTAAATGCGCTGCGTGGCTCATACCCATCTCGGACTTCTTCTCCAGCAGGCCCTGGGTCTCCTGCAGCATCTCCTCCACCTGGCTGAGCTGAGACTCCTTGATGCCGCTGTCCCGGCGCAGCTGCAACAGCTCCTGTTCCAGGTCCGTCAGCTTGTCCAGGCATGTGTCCATCTCCACGGACAGCTGCCTGCAACGGAAGGCGTGTCACGATCAGCCGGCACGCGGCTTAAACTACACCGACCGTTTGCGCTCCCTCGTGGTGCTGGCTCCGGAACCAGAGCGGGGCCGTCAGACTCGACCCGCGAGAATGTCGATCTCCAAGCAACCAACTATCAGTTAAGGCTGCGCAGTTCTGCACAGGACAGGGGGATGTTCCGTTTTAGCCTTGGTTTAACGACGTGCAGTGCAGAGATCTTATATAGGCGAAACGGGACGCAGCTGCCTGAGACTCAGGCACACTTAAAAACACCGTGAATGGAGTGTGTCCGATTAGTGTCATGAGACAAAGTTTCCAATGCCCTGCGGCTTCACTTTGCACACTGGCAGAGATGACAGGGACCAAACTTGTTCACCAGTGATGGGAAACAAACAAGACATCTATTGAGAAGTGGTAGAATGTGCCTTGCATTTCGCACACGAAGTACCGAAACAAATTACTGATGAAGTTCTCAAAAGCAGTGCAACATCGATGATTACAAAAATACTTGGTCTACTAAATTGGGTCAAACTGATAGTGAAGGAAATAACAGATGTTTATTAAAGGGCCCTTAGATACTTTATTGTAATTCCATTTACTGCGTCCCTTTAGGTAAATAAGCCCAAGGTGGGAAAATATGGAGAAGCAGCAGGTCCAGCCAACGGGCAGCAGGATGTAGGCCCAGAACGACTTCAGGTTACAGGACACACGTACACTGCTGTATGTGGGGGAGTATAAAGCTACATTAAAGGGTGTGTCAGTGATGCTCTAAACTCCAGATACACACGCACCACAGAAGAAAGGTTCACTAGATGAGCACCGGGCAGTGCTGTTCTACCGACCCCCAGAGAGCTGTGGCTCTCCTCTTACGTGAGGGACGCAGAGAGGTCCGCAGCCTGCTGGCCCTTCCTCAGTGCCTCCTGAGTGGCCTCATGCACCATCTGCTCTCTCCGCTGCAGCTCCTGAGCTCCCAATGACCGCTCCTTTACCAGCTCCTGCTCCAGCTTTCCTACCTGGGAGGTGCCAGGGAGTGAGGGGATGGTGACAGAAGATTACGTCATTCTAACCGATCACTCTTTCCTCTGGGTCCTCATAACACTGTAAAGGGCACAGCGGTTAAGGTATCAAAAGGTTCCCAGGAGCATTCCAGGTCAATACTGCACAATACTTTCACTCCTCCGAGTGCATTAGTCTTCCTGACCCTTTACATTTGAATTAAATTCATGTGTTTGACTTCACAACAGAATCTTAGCCTGCTACTCACCGTGACTGATGTACTACTCATTAACATTTTAAATTTGACTATAGCAGCCTTTACACACTCAAGCCAATGACTATGTTTGCTGCAAAACCTCTCTTATCTCTGAACTTAAAATGGCCCACTTATAAACAAAAGCTTTGTTTAAACCAGCTGAATCCTAATGAAGTTTATCTTCAGGATCACAAAACGGCCTCTGGACATGTGTAACCATTATTAAACAGAACCCTGTCCCTTCCTGCCTGCAGGGTGCAGCAGTTAGGAAAGAAGTTTCTCCTAAGGCCAGCATTGCAAAAACTCCTTGCAGTTTGACCTGTTTATCTTAATTATTCTGCTAGGCTGGAGCCAGGGGGAAAACCACAGCATAAAAATAGTCTTTTTTTATGCACAACGTACTTTATTATATAAACAAGTGAGTTCAATATAATAAATTGAATACAAGTTATCAAAACCTGGAAGGTGTTATAGATGGGCTTCATATAATGAAAAGAGAAAATTGTCTTTGTTGTGGTCAAGCAGGACTCAGCTGCAGGTAACAACCAGGCTCAGCTCAGTCCAGTATTCTCAGAAATATGTGGCAGTTTACCTGGCTCTCCATTTGGGCCTGGCACTCCTCCAGCTCAGCCACACGGGCAGTGCTCTCCTGCAGCATGGCCTGCTGCCGCTGAAGGCTGCACTGGAGCTGCATGTTCTGCTCGCCGGAGCTCTGGGAAGCTAGAGCGCTGCTCTTGAGCTCAGCATGGAGGGCATCCACCTGGGAAACAAGCCCAACAGCCAGGCAAGAACAAAGTCCCTGAGGTCATTGTTCAAAAAGCTGCTTTGTAAAACCAGTGCACAAAATTGCTTACACTACCTGAATATTGACTGCTTAACTATTGTAATGTTTCATGGTTTGCAAAATCCTATGAACTACCGTTTCATAACTATTCCTGTAAAACTGCAAAAGCGAATACCAAATAAATACTAAACTAATACACAAAAACCTTTCCTATAAAAATGGATCCAACATCTGGAGCAATTTCACTGGAGAGGTCCTAAAATGAGAACATCAACGACCAAGTACATAGACAGGTTGTACTTTACGAACAATAATTAAATTACATTAATTTATACACAAACTGACTCAACAACCGCACACAGTGTAAAATGGGAGGGGCGGGGGGAGCCACCTCGTACCTCAGCCGACTTCACCTGCAGCCTCTTCTCGAACTGTTCCCTGGCCTCCTCCATCTGTTGCACGTAGACACCCAGCTCCTCCCGACACAACGCAAGTGCCGCCTCCAGATTTTTAACCTGACACCAAAGATCAGGAAGGAAAAACAGCATTCTTCTAACCAAAAACAGGAAGAGAACATACCACTAGACCAGAATATTTACAACATCATACCTGGGATGTTTGGGAAATGGGGAAATGAGGAAGGTTTCTCATTGACAGGGAGTGGAGGGAGGGAAACAGAAAGGCGGGGCTCGAACCTCGGCACAGGACTGAGCCGCCCGCTCTTCAAAATCACACAGGGCTTCTTCGTACCGCCGTGCTGCCAGGTCCTTCTCCTGTCAAGGGGCCGATCAACTGAGAGGTCAAAGCCATGAGGGCAGTTTCCCCTGACTGGAATGCATTCTTCTTGCTTATCTGGACCCTCAGCAAACACAAACTGGACCTGACCTCGGAGAGGTGATTCCGGGAGATCTGAAGGCTCTCCGCCCTCTGCTGGGCCTCCTGCTTCTCCCGGCGAGCATCAGCGGCCGTACGCTCCAGCTCCAGGACGACAGCCTGCTTCTGATCCAGAGAAAGCTGCAGCTAAGGAGGAGAGACACACAAACAGGTGAGCCAGGGACAGCCAGAGAGGTACCGCACCCTCAGCGCCAAGCCTCTGTGATGTCACCCTGCTTACCAACTCCACCTGGTTCTCCAGGTCCTTGCGTTGCTGGGAGACAGCCTTCTGCAGTGCCTGCTGGAAGTCCCTCTGCCTTTTGTCCAGCAGGGAGTGGAGGTGGACCACCTCAGCGGTCTTCTCCTGCAAACAGAGCAGGTCCAAACCACACGGGAGTCGGCATGCTGTAGCGGAGGTTAAGGCCTGATGCAGTGAGGGCTTCACACAATCTCTCATCCATTACAAACACAGGAAAGGTCCAATGACACGTGACAATCTGACACCAACTGTGGCAACAACCCTAGTCATTCACGGCCTTCCGCAAGCTAGGAGATCACTGTTCAAATTCTGTTCAGTGTCCCCAAAGCTGATATTATCATCCATAAAATCCTAAATCATTCCCAAATTATCAATACCTTTTACATGAATACCTCCATGCCTAATTTTCAGTAACTTGCACCCAATAACACCACCTCGGAATTATGAATGAGGTTAACGGAGTAAATAATTAACAGACTACTCTACAGTAGGCAAACAAAGAGCCGTGCTGAGGAGGCACATGCCACCCCTTCCACATGACTGCACGGTGAGCGTCGATAGGGTATCACGCTGTGGGCCACAGCGGGCACCTGGACGAGCCGGGGGCAGGGGGAGCTGGCTTCTGCCTGCTTTCGGGAAACAGCTGAAAGCCACATCTCTGATGAGGCCTTTGGGATTGTGTGGTACCTCGTACCTACTGATGAGGAAGCCGACAGACTAATCAAATCAACTAATTCAATCAACCTGAAAGATTAACAGGATTCCTTAGGGAGACACAAGTCGCCATCTCTAATTCTGACAGCTGATTGGACAGCGAAGATCAGACTGCAGCTGCACGGCCCTGGCTGGGAACCTGAGCCCAAGTGCCGGCAGCGAGAATCTCATGGAATCCAATAACGACTTCATGTGCGTTCCACAATCACACAACACATCGCCACTCGCATGCAGTTCTACCTGCAAGCTCTGCTCCAGCTCACAGATCTTCCGGGTGGCCTGCGAGTAGGCTGAGCTCTTCTCCTGCAGCTGTTCCTGGAGCTTTTCCACGCGGTTGCTTTTCTTCTTCAGCTGTAAAGCAGCAAAACGGCCACCAGGAGGCAGCAGACTTGGGTTATCAGGGAGCGGAAAAACAGGCTCTCGCACTTAAAACCAGAAGACGGTTTGTGTTCCAGGGAACTTGGCTTCAGCCCAGCAGCACACCAGTGTGTCCCCCCGCCATCTAAATGATGGTTTCTCCAGACTCCTTAAATCAGTCCCCAGTTACTCAGAGCCCCTCATCCCACCACAAAATCACTGCATCCACGAGGACGATAAAGTTCACAGAACTCTCAGGTTTGACTATGGAGTATGTTAAACCCCCTTTCTGGAATACACCCTAGCATAAGTAACACAAGAGACAGAATAAAATGAAACCACTGTTACTTTATGCTATTTAAGCTGTTAGTGACTGAGGGAGAGTCTACCCAAAGACCGCCCCACAGCGGGGTCCCAGTGCCCACCTCCTTCTCCAGGTGACCTGCTGCTGAGGCCTTCTCCAGCAGCTCGCTGTGGAGGCGTTGGAAGTGGCTGGCTCGCTGGCTCATGCTCTCCTGCAGGGCGGCGATCTCCTCCCGGGCTTTGTCCAGCCTAGCCTGTGTTGCCGAAACCAGGCTAGCCTGTCGGCTCTTCTCCTGCTCCAGAGTCTGAAGTATGGGCAGCAGCTTCTGGTAGCCCTCCCCTGGGTGAACACGAGCAAGGGGTACTTTGCAGGTGAGAGGTTGGCATAGAGGGCATGTTGGGACAAGATGAAGAGGCCAGAGTGGGAGGCACGGGCAGGCTGACATACGGTACCTCTCCACTACACCACTTTTCAAATCTTATAAGATTCTTAAAGGACTAGCAGATTTGCACTTGACTGATCGAGGCAGATTAATGCTGTGTTTGGGGGGGGTCACACAACACAACTTGACACGAGGTCACACACCACATAACTGCAGCAGAGTTGCTCCCTATCGTCCGACTCATGAACTCCGACTCTCCAGGAATCGGCAGACTAGAACCGACTGATGTTGACTCGCTACTACGTGAATTGGAGCTAAAAAAAAAAAAAAAAAAAAAAAGGTGGAAAAATCACATAGCGTAAAACGCAGGGATACCAACCTGGCTTGGTGTTGAGGAGGTTAACCGGTCCGCTTAGGGGCGAGTGGGCAGGCAGTAAGCACGGTTTCACGCACAGCACACCTCCAGCCTGAAAGAGAAGGGAGGCCATTCGGTAATCCAGTAAACGATGCCATATTCAACCGCAGTGGCAACAAACCTCCTGAAGATGGAGCAACGCCAGGATGGCCTCCAGGCCGGCCAACTCGGCCCGGCTCTCCTCTGCCTCACGCTGGCACAGAAGCAGCCGCTGTTCCCTCTCAGTGCTGAGGGTGCGCAGCTCGTCGACCTCCCGCCTCAGCGCCTGCGTTTCGCTCGCCGCTGCCGCCTCACGCTCCGTCAGCTGACGCTGGCAAGCGGAGGCCTCTCTCAGGGCCTCTTCCAAGCGCAAGCGCAGCTCCTCCACCTCCGCGCTCACGGCCTGGGCCTCCTGCAGGCCTGCCGTCAGCCGCCTGTGTCCGGGGGCAAAGGAGAGAAATGGGCTCCACCTCCTCATTTACAGCAAACCCACTGGCCCCCTGCTGTCCCTGAGCTGGCCAACTCTGACCCCAAGGAAAGCTGGTTAGATGCACATTCCTAAAATAACACTTTACAGCTGAACTTGGCCTATACTCAAAGATCAAATCTGCCTCTCACCTATTCTTACAGTCACTGTCCAGATGACAAAGTCAGCTCACTTTCCAGGGAAAGCCTGTGTATGCGTAATTAAAACTCCACTCAAAAACAGACATCAGGGCTCTGGGCCTGAGATCCCTGACTTGGGGACAACAATGCTAGCAAGATCGTGGATGTCCAGCGAGGATCGAAAACAAAAACCTTTGGAGTGACCACCTAAGAAATGGTCCCTGCCAAATCTCTGACTTTCGCTGATGAATGGGAACCATTTTGGGTGAAACCACCTGCAGAACAGACGTACCGGGTCTCCTGTGTCAGCTCGGCACACCTGCTCTCCAGCTCCTCTCGCTTACCATCGCACTGAATGAGACGCTCCTTCAGCTTGCTCTTATCCTCCAGCACCTACGAGAAATGGGGACCTTGCATTTAGTTTTAAACACAACAACAACAGAATCCCCATCTAAACCCTCCAGGGTTCAGACAGAAGGTTTCCCATTTCAACATTTTTGTACCTACTTTTCACCTTGACAAGTAGTACTATCTGCACGGCTTGTGCTTTGCCTTGGACAAACATCATCGTTACCTTCTTCAGTGTCTCTGTGGCTTTCGCTTTGTACTCTTCAAAGGCCACAGTCAGCTTCTCAGCATTGTAAAGAGCTGCATTCCTTTGCTGTTCAGCTCTGAGACAGAAGACATCACACCAGATCTTGAACGGACAATGACCCCAACAAATGGCTTACCACATGGCACACACAGCAAAAAAAAAAAAAGAAAAAGAAAAAAGAAAAACAAATCGCAAAACGTTGGGCAGAGGTTTGCGGAAGACAACGTAGAACATTCGGCTTCTACAAACAGGTTCCAATAGACGGTGTCTAGCTACAAGTGCCATCTTCCTGAAGTGCGGCATGTTGGCATGAAAGGTATTTGTGATTAACAAATGGACTGAAAGCCTTGAAGTGAAATCATGACGTCGGGCTGCTGAATATTACCTTTGTCCTTGGGAGGATCTCTCCGCTAGTTCAGCTCTGACCTCTCTCAGCTCCTCCTTCAGTTTGCTCACCTGTCTATTTCTCACACTGAGTGACTGCTGGCTCTCCTCAAGTCTCTGCTCTGCATCTCTGAGGGGCACACAGGCCAGTCATATTTTACACACATCCACCCATTTTCATAACATGATTGCTCAGAGGTCACCATCCCACCCAATGGGGTGATGCGCAGCTTGACGGGTTAGGAAGATTGCCCGTGTGAATTCTGTAGTTGGCAGAGGAGTCACGGTCGAGCCCTCAAGCAGAGCCCTTAACAGAGAAAACTGCTCCAGGGATGTTGGACAAAAGACTGAACAACAGTTTTGTTCACACCTGTACGTGTGGTTCAGTGAGTCACGTACGAGACCGAGAGAAGATGAGCAAAAACCAAAGAATTCCCATGGACCCGTTGGTTCACAAATGGCCACTGAGAGTATTTTATCTTAAAATAAAAAGCATTATAGAGGTCCCATTACCGAAGGGCACTGGAATGGTGCTCCACGTCAGCCTCCAGGTCCAGTATCTGCTCCTTCATTACAGACATGCTAGAAGTCTTTGATTCAACTGTGGAACCCAGAAAACGACTCTGAAACACAAGGAATGATATTAAAAACAAAATGACCTCATCAACTTGGCAAACACCTGATTCACATTACAGATAAGGACACCTCAATGTATATATGTGAGTTTTTAATCATGTTTTTCATCCAATTCACTTAACGTATGTTCTGGTCAAACCTTGGTTCTGGAGCTGATGAGGTCAAGCTGCAATCCCTCAATCTTCTGGATTAGCTGCTGGTTCTCAAGATGCAGGGATGAGTTCTCTTCTCGGATGATGTTAAGTTGCCTCTTGAGCTGGGAGTTCTCAGACTCAATCTCCCTGGCTGAAGTTGGCTGATAGATGTCCATCACAAAACAGAAATACGTCACAATCACACACATAAGAATTGGCATCTGCAGTGTAAAGCAGGCAAATCTCATTTCAGTATTTAAGCTAGGTGGAAATGTACAGTGTCAAAGTCAAACTGTTTTTTTTTATTCACCAGTTTCAATGTAAACTCCAGCAATACCCACACCACAACACAAAAATTAAAACCAGTATAGATAAGCAAAATACGAGGTGAACAATTATTGTCATCTCATGTCTAGCGCCTGACCCTTGAATTTGCCATCCTGGCAGAGCTCCTAGCAAGGATGGGTTCACCAGTGGGCAACTTTGTGAAATCAGCTTGCTGAAGGTCCTTCATCGTCAAGCCAGCCGGGAGGCTATGGTGCAGAAGATCAGACATCTTGGTGTGGCTGTCATTACAAACAACACCATGAGCTTTGATTACAGGCTGTCCAGTATATTACTGATGAAGGGCAGTAATGGGACAAATGAGGCTTCAAAACCCAGGGAGGGTGGGAGTATCCTGAACTAACCAATCAGTACTGGCACTAAATGAGGCTTCAAAACCCAGGGAAGGTGGGCGTATCCTGAAATAACCAATCAGCGCTGGTACTAAATGAGGCTTCAAAACCCAGGGAAGGTGGGAGTATCCTGAAATAACCAATCAGCGCTGGTACTAAATGAGGCTTCAAAACCCAGGGAATGTGGGAGTATCCTGAACTAACCAATCAGTGCTGGCACTAAATGAGGCTTCAAAACCCAGGGAAGGTGGCAGTATCCTGAACTAACCAATCAGTACTGACACTAAATGAGGCTTCAAAACCCAGGGAAGGTGGCAGTATCCTGAAATAACCAATCAGCGCTGTCACTAAATGAGGCTTCAAAACCCAGGGAAGGTGGGAGTATCCTGAACTAACCAATCAGTGCTGGCACTAAATGAGGCTTCAAAACCCAGGGAATGTGGGAGTATCCTGAACTAACCAATCAGTACTGACACTAAATGAGGCTTCAAAACCCAGGGAAGGTGGGCGTATCCTGAAATAACCAATCAGTACTGGCGCTAAATGAGGC
>JAACJT020000036.1:1808167-1826926 GCA_009936485.2 Gymnarchus niloticus
AATCAGTACTGACGCTAAATGAGGCTTCAAAACCTGTGGTTGGTGGATGTATCCTGAACTAACCAATCAGTGCTGGCTCATCGGTCCCATCACCAGTGAACGGTACTGACGCTACAGGCTGGAAACCGCCTACCTCGGCTGCATTCTGGTCTCGGTCCTCCTCAGCTGATCCCTGAGGACATCATCCACCAAATCGTCCTCGTCGTAGTGAAAGGGCATCGGGTTATCGGTAAACAGTGACATGTCACAAGCTGGAAAAGCGCTGGAATAAACATTGGATGGGTAACTCTAAATCTCATAGTACTGCTAGAGCTCACTATAGAAAAAGCACATTAAAACCGGGAAAATACAGGAAACTTGCAAAGTCTGAAGCTGTGTGGCTAACTCCCACATCCAAAACACATACATTTTATCACATACAGTGATACTTAAGAACTTTGTTATCAGAGATTAAAACTCTCAGAGAATTACTGCCGTTAGCAAAATAATTAAGTATTAATGCGTAATTAAGACCGTTTGACGTCCTTCAGAGCTTCCGCCGCTAATTTCTAAATCAATTCCGGTCCAGGAATTGACCAATCACAGCCTCGGTTGAGTATCGCGCCGCACGATTGGGCCGAGTTGAACGTCCAGGCCTGCCATTGGCCTTCGTCGAGGTTACGACCCACAACGCCCGCGAATGGCGGCGCCCATTGGTGACAATACTCATTTATACCTTGACAGTAAACAGTCAGAATCTGATCTAGTGTGTACAGTTACGTAGGCAGGGTTATGAAATATGTATTATCAAGCAGTTCAAACGTAATTATATTACCTTTCGAAATTTAGCCACTCTTTTATTTGCATTTACACATTGATCCTTCTCAACTCCGCGAAGTGTGTAAGAATTGAGGTAGGGACCCAAGGTTACCCAACGCCGGGGAGAAGGCGAGCGAAGCCCGGCATTTTAAATGCTGGCAGCTACATGAACTGTAATTTCCATTTCTAAAATTACTCTTTGTGTTTATTTTAAAGCCGGAACCTGAATATTAAGTAATGTGTGTGCACAAAATGAGATGCCTGGGGTAGGTGGTTTGGAAAAGAGATGGACGGACAAAACAAAGTGTCTGTTTGATAGGAGGTTTATTCTTTGGCTGAAGAAGCCTGTTCAAAGCCAGTACAAAACAGAGAGCTTAAGTCTAACACTGGCACACCAACAGACAGGAAAAGCTTCTTTACATGTGTATATATATTTATATTTATACAAAATCAATATTAAATTAAGAGGTATCAATGTCAGGTTCCAACACCGCTGCCTCAAGTGGAAAGCCCCCTCTGACATCCTCTTCAACGCCCTATTAGAGTAAACACATTTTCACTGAAACCTACCGAAACAGCAGAGAAACACCGAACACCTAAAATTCCCTTAATAGAAAAGGAGTCATTTTTGAAATGTATGAAACCAGGCCAATTTGACTATACAAAGGAAATACTTATAGGATGCTGGACTGGGCAGCTTTAGACTGTTACAAAAAATTCTCAAGGAATGTATAAAATAAATGCTCCAATAAAACAATTTTTCAGAAAAATTCAAAAAGATAGGAGACAAGTCTTTTCCACAGTCATTTTCCACATGTGAGCATTCCAAATTGATTTAGCCACTAAGTTACAACTCAAAAGACATTTTGAGCTGTTTACAGTAAAGTTGCTGACAATATCCTGAGTGGTCTGTGGGTGAGTGTCACTGTACCAGTATAAAAGCTGCTTCTAAGTGCACATTTTCAAAAGCAATAAATAGCACTGGTAATAAAAAAGCCTGAGTAAACTGTGACTGGAAAATATTGCAATGTGTTCCTGAAGCAAAGGTATGGCTAACTTGAAAACTGAAATTCAAAAGAAATCCAAAGAGCTTGTGTTCCTTGAATACTGTGTTGCATAGAAAACAGATAACACTACTGAGCAATATATAAAGGAAATTAATTCAAGAGGCCCAAGACCTTGAGGTCCGCCTGCTTTTTTCACATTTGACGCTACTGGAGATGCAATTACAGAAATCTGTTTCTGCAGAGATCCTCTAATTGTCAAATAGGATTCAGTTCACTCTGAAGTGCAGAAAAAAAAAAAAAAAGCATTATTTACAAAAAAGACCAAAAACCGACTGCATATTAATCCCTAGTTTTGTGACAAGTTCACAAATATTTTGAATGAAACATGAAATTCTGAAATAGTTAAAATGCTATAGTGGTGTGCAGGTGGTGAACACCTGTATGGTCTTGGAAATGAACGAGTCTTAAAGGTACTTCTTTAAAGACCTAACTCAGTGTTACCTGCAGGTTACTTTATTATAAACTGACATCTACACAATGCTGTAATACTGCTAATTATTAGCTATCAGACCATTCAGAATTTGAAGCACAGATGCAAAAGCCAAACAATGCCTCACTCCGGTTGTCACTGGGGGTGAATAGGAATAATTTGCATTAAGGGAAAAAAAAATAAAAATTTGCTCTACCAAGCTGTGAGTTTGATATGGCCAATCAGAGAAACGTAAAACTAATGGGCTTGACTGACAGCTGCCATCCCTCCGCGGTGTACTCAGACAGAAACTAACCTCCCCCCCCCCCCCCGTCGCCGAGGTAAAAAAAAAAAAAAAAAAAAATACAGTCTGAGGAACAATATTCCAATTGCCACTAACATTTACCCCAGTGTGTTAAACAAAGTCCTCAGACACTTAAGACAACCCAAATGGGCCCGCCTACTCCCTCTGAGGCACTACTAGCCTCCAGAAATGGCTCAGCTTATGAGGCAGTGACCCCCTCCCACTCCACCAGGTACTGCACTTTGCCGTCGAGAGTGACTCGCCGTGCCAAGACGCGATACTTCTCGCCGCACGCCATGCGGCCCGCTGCCCCAAAGTAGCTAGTGATGGAGCTTCTCAGGTGGCTGAGCTGCGACTCCTGGTCCAAGCCGCGTACAATGTCCGTGTGGAGCCCCGGCAAAGGGCAGGGCGAGACAGCGGCCTCGGGCTCCGGCGGGATCTCCGGGTTGGGGGGCTGCAGGGCCCGGCGCGGACGCCCCCGTCTCCGTCCCCGTCCGCGCCGCAGGGTGGGCTGCGCCATGGGCCACAGGCGACCAGCACGAGTTCGCCGGGAGCCACAGAGACTGCGGACGACAGCCGAGCAGTTGAAAGTGGCGCGCCTGCACTGTCGACGCCGCCATTTCCTACAGCTTACCCACCCACGTTTCACTGTTCCGATTATTGCTGACGTGAGCGGATCGGTGAGCTCAATGTGCATCCGTAAGTGCATGACGGCACATCAGCCAAAACTAAACACGGGTGACCTCCCGGCCTTAAAGCGACTCTGCACTGGAAAATCACTTGTACACACAGCTGAAGTATTTAACATGCGGCAGCTAAGTCAGCAGGCGGCATCGGCAATGTTGTGCTGCGTGGCACAGAGTCGTACCTTGACTGTACTGAGATGCTGGTTGAGGTAGTTTCGGTGGTGCTGACAGCACCGATGGACTCCACGTCTGAGGTACTTGAAGACGGTGCTGATTTGTCAGTCTTGCCACTAGAAGGAAATTATTCGTCTTCAGCAGCTGTCAAAACAACCGACGATGCGTTAAAATTAATGATAAACCACCTCCATGCTCCTACCTCTTAGGGGCCAGCAAGTGCAGATTGTTGTTCTCCAAAGCCGATTGATTTCCATCATCCTGTATGACAAACGAGAGGATGGAAACTTATCGATGACCACACATAGCGAGTCGCTGAGTCACCTCAACGTACAGGAGATTGTGTCCTTAAGCAGCCAGGATACAAGTTATCATGGAGTGTCACCATCGAGTGCTGGGTCATCTGTAAAACATGGTCTCAGGTGCTGACCTGATTCAGAAGGTCACTGGATCTCCTGAGCTTGGCCAAGGTCTCCAGGGAATGGCCAGAATATTTCCTCTTCCCTTTCTTGGCCACACCGTTGCTCATCTCGCTGGAACAAAAGTTGTTATTGGTCCTCCGAAACAGAAACACAGCTGGACCTCAGTTCTTCATTCATCTTAATCAGCCAACCCTTATCCCACAAGGCCTCAGGGCCTTAGTGCACACAGATCAATACCACGGGAATGACCGTTTAATCTCGCATACATTTGTTGGCTGTGTTACAATGGTAATCATTAGAGACGAGGCTAGTTCAACTTTAAGAGGTGACAGAGGCTCACGAAAGATCATTTAGGCACAGACCTGACCCAACATGCATCAGGGGGGTTTGAGCCAGATGGTCTACAACAATAATGTCTGAAAGGTAAGCACATAAATGCTAAAAGGAAACTGATGATCAGAGAAGGGCGAGTCCTTGTTGCTACTCCACAGCCCCAAGCTGCTCACCTGGGCACTGGGATGGGCTTGGTGGACTTCCGGCCCTTTATCTTGATCTCGTGGGATGCTTTCTCCGGCTCCCGGTCCGCTTGGAAGTCCGTGTTCTTGGGTGCCGGCGGGAAACGGATCCGCAGTCCAAACAGATGTTTCTTCTTCTTAATCTCCTTCCCCGACATAAACCTGGAGGAGAGAGAGACCACCCAGAGAACCATCACCTGAACAGCGCTGACCCCGGCATCCAGGTCAGGAGCGTAGCTTAGCAGCTCCTAAACTTACATGGTGTGGTTGCTATTCAGCGCTTCCAGGATACTTTCGTATCGTTCTGATTTCGGAGTGTCACCAAGCTGTGAGGGAATAAAACCTTCTGAGGATCACTCAGACAATTTATATCATTCATAAGATTATTGATCTAACACAAATAATAAACCTAAAAAACACAGATCTGAACTCAGTCCTCGACACTTAAAAGGACAAAAGATCACACACACCTCACCGAGCTGCAATCTATCCCAGTTCTCGTTGATGTAGGTCATAAGTTCCAGCTCAGAATCAAAGTATTTCTTCTTGTGAATGACACTGAGGTTGTAAAGGCTCAGGTGAGCCACATCTGCCCTGTGGAAACACAAGACAGGGGGAATCGTGGGGAAAAAAAGGACGTCCACAGGGAAGAGGCCGTCGGCGGAGAGCGAGCTCAGAAAACACGCAGCGGTGTGAGTGATGAGCGTAACGGCATGATCAGAGAAACAAGAAAATCACTCACCACTGCAGGGGCAGACGTTTGAGGTACTCCGGTCCAGAATTGCAAACTGAACAAATAAATAGATAGAACCTAACGTGAAAGAAGCACAGGGACACATTTAACTCTGGCATGAGCACCGCCACATGTAGTCGTGTGAACCGAAGAGGGCGTGTCACGACGAGGGGGGGCACCTGTCTCCGAACAGCATGGGCTTCTGAAAGCACTGGATACACGCTTCGTGGAACCACTGTTTACACCTGCTGCACTGAAGCATCTTGAGATACCAGCTAGGGGGACCGAGGAGAGTGTCAGTCAGGGAATTCCAGTCAAATACAAAACTTCTAATTGAGAAAACTATTTCTGCGCCCTGAAAATGATGAAGTATTTACTAGCAGAAGCACCTGCAGCCTTATTTTATTTTGACCATTATATCCTGCATTACAGGTTCTTCAGCAAAAAAAAGTTCAACACTACTGAGAGCAAAACAAAAACAAACAAACAAGTTACAGCAGAGCCTGCCTGTTGAGGCAGCTTGCTTATTAAGACGTTTGTCGTTAAGGGAGAGTGGCCGTGTGTGCGTGGCCCAGGTTCACTCACTCTCCGGGGCCCCCGCAGTAACAGTAGCACTGCTGGAGGTTGGTCTTGTGTCCCTGGTCCCATACCAGGTCCTCCAGAGAGTATGGCAGGGTCTGCTTCATCTCCTGCAAGGCCTTGGCATTGGGACCTTTCTTGAGCGCACCGCCTCTCTGCCGTAAAACACGAAATTTTTACAAGAAGGGCCGGGGCCCTCACGTTCCGGTCCGCCTCACACCACAGGGAAGAGGGCCCCAGTCATACGAGGTCTCACCTTCGTCGTGGTGGCGAACACGCACTGTCGGCAACGCCACTTCTCATCAGATCCAATCACTCCGGAGTCGATGTTGGGGGTGTGGCACAGCTGGTGGTAACCTGAATGGCGCAGAGGATGGCGTGAGGACAGCCACGACAGGGGCCCTTCCGACAGAGCCGGGACCCCCCCTCGGGAGCCCCACACACCTTGCCCACAGTTGTCGCAGATGACCATCTCATTGGGAGCTTCTGAGCTCTCTTCCTGACATATGGTGCAGAGCATCTCACCGCCACCGCCGCCAGCCCCTGCGATGGACAGGGACATGTCACGCTACATTCTAGCGGTCACTCGCTGACACTTGCTGCAACAACAGACTGGGAGAGGATGAAGCATCGCGTCCACAGGACAGGCTAGCGAAAAGCACGCAATGTTATCCAACAGCCGTGAAATCTAAATACCACTACACAACAAATAACAAAAAAAAAAAAAAATATATCACAAATAAGTGCCTTCCAAACAAAAGCACACACTTACACAAGTCAAATCACAACTTACTACACGTTCGTTTTGTGTATAAACCCAAAATACAACCGATCACTTAGTAAACACACATATTCTTCAATAAAATAGATTCTCTACAATACAAGCTGCGTCAACACATCTGAATGACAACACACTGCTAGTCATCAGGTCATGTCCGATAGAAGCTCACACCAACACCCGTGCTGCGAAACGACAGAGGACACGGGAGGGAATCGATTACACGTTACACACATGAACGCCGAGACGAACTCAGAGTACCTTCCCTAGTCTTGCCTCCAGGGGCCATGCTTGCCCAAGGCCAGAAACACTTATGGCTGTCAACTGTCCGAGACAAATTAAAGATAACTGAGGTAGAATGGGGCAGGTAGAAGAGAACTAAACCAAGCAAAAGAGGGAATAAGAGCCAAAGTAAAACGAAATCAATTACAGTGGAAAATCAAATGTTTAAAAAAAAAAAATCAACGGAAATTAAATAACTGTGGCTCAGTTGCTCAGTCTTCAAGTGGAATTATCTGTGGAGAAAACGGGACAGGCATGACGCCAAAGCATAAGGCTAAGGGATACACATGTCAGTAAACGAACGGAGAGACTGGCAAAGCACACGGGACCGCCTACCGCCCCCACACGTAATCGGCTCTTCAAAGCACTCGCCTGTCTGAATGTCCTTCCAGAGGACCCAGGATTTTGACCGGTCTTCAAAGACGACAAAGCAGCGATGTTTGTGTTTGTTTATCTGGAAACCAGAGTCGTTCGTTAGCCTGGCTTACACGGAACAACACAGAACGTAGAACATGAACTAACGCATCTGCCTTCTTCGTAACCAACCAAGGGAACGAGGTCAGGGGCAGAAGTACCTTTTTGATCGTTCCAAGATAATACAAGCCATCCGACCATCGTGCTAGGACATCCTGGCCCTCCTCGAATTTCCTGCCGAGCTTGGTGCTGCTTCTGTGCCCATCCTTCAATGAGACATTGGCCAGGGACAGGGCCGACTTCAGCTGGTGACGGGAATGCACTTTCTGGTGGGCAGACAGGTTCTCGGCTTCCACCGTGTCTCTGTGGAGAGATGCGAAAAGAGGATTGAGAGTTTTAAAAAAAAAAAAAAAAGAAAGGACCACTTAAAGCGACAACGGGGACCCTGCATCGCGGGGCTCCTTCTCTCCAAATGATATTTATGTGAGACCCACAAACAGAACAGGGGGAGGCATCAGGAGGGCACAGCGCCGCCATCAGGCCACGCTGTACTTGTAAACACACTTTCTGCACACCTCGGGAAAGTGACAACAGGGGCCAGGGAGGGGACGTGTCAGCTCGACCTTCCGTGCAGCCTGAGTGACTCGTCTTATCACGTTTATACTCCAGTCCCCCTGCCCCCCAGGAACAGTCGCCTTTTGTTTGCCTCCCGGCCCGACAATGAGGCAGCCCGTCCATCCAGGAGCTTCGGGGCCGAGGAGTGGAAACCCCCTGTCAGCATCAGCGTCGTGTTAGTGGGAAACACACACGGGGGCACCGGTGAGGACGGACGTCCGTCCGGGGTCCCACTGAAAGACCCCCCTCTTTAATGCCCCGAACGGTATGCTGGGGGGGGGGGGGGCTGTGTAACGCTCACCTCATTCGGTCACTTAGGAGGGTCAAAAGGCTTCAGACATCAAAAGCCGGTCGGCCTGGACCGGTACCGCGCGTCCGGCACGCCGTCCCGGGATGGAGGGTGCTGTGGGTCGCTCTTCGCTCGCCTCCGGTTTAAGGAACTACGGGCGGCTCGTCCTCCCCCAGCGCGGCACGTTCGCCATTTTGCTTTCCCGCTGAGATCGGGTTGCATTGTGGGAAGCGCGCGGAGCCGCGCGCCAGCGGCGCGCACGCCGGTCCGGCCTCGCGGCCCCTGGGGGGGGGGGGCGGGGGCGCGCCCTCGCGCTGCGGCTGCCGGTTTCGTTTTATCTCCCCGGTTTAGTTCAACTCGATTTTTATCTCATTTTTTTTTTTTTTGTTTTGTTTAACACAACCCGATGAGGACTGCGGTAACTGTTCGATTTGCGTGGTGATTTATTTATAATTAAAGCGACCCGGTTTGCTTTAAGGTTGTGCTCTGAAAATAATACTTAAATACAGGAAGGAAATATAGCAGTATGGAAATGAAAAAGGCACATTAATTTGTCCAGTTTGACATTTTTCAAGACGTGAGTCGATTAGAATGCGGCGTTCATTGAAAGCTGGACACGTGTGGCTTCATAGATCTGATGCAGAAAAAGTCCAGGAAATTCCTGTTCTGTACGAGGAACTAAGAGAGTTAGAGTTGGACGGTGTGCCTCTCATTACCACACTGCCATTATTTTAAAAGCCAGAAGATCCGCCTGTGTTTGTCTGTCCTTCTCTTTGATGCTGAGGATTGCAGTATAATCTTAATTCCGGATGAACTTTAAAGTAAGGAGGAGTGCGGAGAAGAGAGTGCAGGCAGGGTGGAGAAGGGTGTCAGGAGTGATCTGTGACACACAGGGACCAGCAAGAGTGGAAGAGAAGGTCTGGAGATGGTAGTGAGGCCAGCTGTGTTACATGGGCTGGAGATGCTGGCACTGACATAAAGACAGGGGGGCACAGCTGGAGGTGGCAGAGTTACAGATGTTAACATCTGCATTGGGTGTGAGGAGGATGGTCAGGATTAGGAATGAGCATATTAGAGGGTCAGCTCAGGTTGGACGGTTTGGAGACAAAGCCAGAGAGGCGAGATCGCGTTGGTCTGGACATGTCCAGAGGAGAGATGCTGGGTATATCAGGAGAAGGATGCTGAGGATGGAGCTGCCAGGCAAGAGGGAAAGAGGAAGGCCAAAGAGGAGGTTAATGGATGTGGGGAGAGGGGACATGCAGGTGGCTGGGGTGACAGAGCGGGATGCGGAGGACGTGCCAAGTTAATCTGTAGATAAGAGGTTAAATTCGACGCCTGCTCCGTGCGTCTAGCGCGCGCTGCCTTCACGCGCGTGGAGATCACTGCAGCGCCACTGGGGGGCGCTGTTGGGTCGCCAGAGTTTAACACGGGTTAGATCGCGTCAGCTCTGGGAAAAATAAAGCCGTGGTTCATCTTGAACGTTGTCCGATTAAGTCATCTGAGATGGTTACGTTTCCCATACGTTGCACATTGGTTACGTTAAAACCATTCGCACGCGCAAGAAATGCTTGTCGCGTCCTGGCGCAGTAAGAATGAACAGCGCGCGCCGTTTTCCGCCGCCCGCGGTCGTGTGGCTGCGGCTGGCTTCGCCGGTCCGTAGGTGTTTCTCAGTTGACGAAAGGCGGCCAGTTGCGACAGCGGTGCGCAGTCATTCTGTAAATGTTTAATCTGACATGCGGTGTACTTCTCGTTGCGTTTTTGCTGCGGTGTAAAGGGAATGCCTTCTGTGCTTCGCGCAGAGCATTCGGATCACGCAAAAGGCATGTGGAACTCAAGCGGCTTTAATAAAACACACCTCAGCAGGTGTTGGAGACAGTGACGCGGATGGTTTAACAGCGCTTCACTCGTGGCTGAGTAAAATATATCCTTTAATGCCTCCGGCAGTAAAACGTGCGCTTTTTTTTTTTTTTTTTTTTGCTTTTTATTTAAAATAAGACGTGTGTGTGATGTGACTCGGGGGGGGGGCTCTCGCAGTCTGCTGAAGTCGGCGCATAAAAGCCGCATTTTCTGTCGGCGACAGGAATGCCGCCTGCGCCTTTATGGGCCGCGCGCGTCCAGCGGTGCTCACAGCTGCATCGGCAGAAATGAGCCGCGCGCAGGGAGGTGCGTTCAGTGGGCAGCCGAGGGGAGCAGCGGGGTGGACGGACGGACGGACGGACGGACGGACGGACGATGGAAACTCCTCCATTCTGCCCGTCTGCCCCGGCCCGGACGATGCTGTGGCCGTAGCTGAGGAGATGTTTAATCGCCGTATGCCGAGTTCCTCTAAATGAGCTTCTCTGTTGCAGGTTGATGTGGTGAGATGTGCTGTTTCTTGCCATGGCGAGGGGTCTCTTATCATGGGCCTGGCTGAGAAAGCCTTACTGTATTCAGGTAGGTGGACGAAGCCTTCGTCTCCTTCATCTTCTTCACGTACAGCTGGCCAGCTATTCGGGGTGCTTCCTTTCGGGGGTGGGGGGGCAGAGATCTGGCAGACAGGGGCGGTCGACCGCAGGCGGAATGTAACATTTAGGCAGCTTTTCATGCTGTCGTGACTTGAAACTTTTCGCATTTCTCTGTCTTCGTCCTTCTCCTTGTTGCTTTGCTGGGAACGCGGGGGGGGGGGAGTCCGTGTTGTAAGGATCATGTTGTATTAAACGGGACTGTCTTGATTAAATGACAGCAAAGATCCCTAGACGTAGGCAGTATGAGACCCCCCCCCCAGTGAAGAGCCCCCTTCACTGATGAACTTTATTGCCAGTCATTTACTGGCGTGGGTGTTTTTGCCTTATGGCGTTGTGTGACTGAACATGACAGCAGGTAGCTTCTCAGGGTCTTTCACAGAAAATCCACGGCAAGTGTGAACTGTATGGATCTGGAAACGATTTGCAGTAGATAAGAGGAAAGCTGCTTCTGGTCTTTGTGTAGTATGTATAAGATCCAGAGACGGCATGCCTGCCGGACAAGACTCGACTCCTCAGTCGACGCTGGACCTTCCCACTAACTTTCCACTAAGTCTGATAAGCCAAAATGAGATTTGTATTCATTATAGCATTGTGGTTAGTCCAACGAACACCACAACCTGCTTTATAAAGAGTGTCGAGTGTCGCCACCTCATCCAGGGTGTCCCCCGCCTTGTGCCATAAGCCCATAAGCTGCCTGGGATAGGTTCCAGCCCCCCCCCCCAAGCTCCCACAACCTTAAACAGGATGAAACGGTTTGGAAAATGGATGGTTGGATGTTTACAGAATACTTGTTTATGTACCCCCGAATACCAAATCAAACTGTCCCACTGCATCCATAACCATGCTGCGGAATCATAAAGTAGTTATTTAATATAGACACCGTTTTGATGCAGTGAGTTTCTTGTGGTTCTTGATGAAGTGCACCAGACCATCTTTATTATGTCAGCAAGTAAGACACCTGCTGCTTTACGTATGTGAACCACTGTGGTTCATGTTGCCTGTTGTTGTTTCACAGCAGTCATACATGACTTACCTTTACTTTTATAGATGGTCGGTCCATATGTAAAATCGACCCTCCTTTCTCCTCTCTTTTCGCTCTTTTTTTCCTTCGTGTTGGTAGCTTGACCGGTGATGTGTGCGTGTGAAAATGGTGGCGTGCTCCAAAATCAGTCACTGAGTAGGTGCTTTCCAAGCTGGTAGCCTACTTTAGCAAAGGACCTTGTGTTGGTGAGTTGACCTCTTCAATGTCAGGCTTATTAACAGGAAGCCTTATTCAGGGTGGTATCAGGTATACATTCAGCCGGGGACGTTGGAGAACTGAAACATACATCATGACGTACAGTACATACGGGATTGTTTTGCGATACCTGTAGAGTTAGGCCCATAGAAATGAATGGAAGGTTAGAAGTACAAATGTGTGTGTGTGGGTGAGAAAGAGAGAGAGAAGCAACATGTTGAATTTTTGTCTCAGAGCTGACAGTCACAATACATTGAAGTCATTTTTCCATTACTTCAAGCGGACGGTTGCACCTTTGTCCTGAAGACAGATCTCAGCTGTCATTGCATTGTTTCTTGTCTTATTGCTTTATGTAAGACTTATTTTATTATCTACATGCCAGTGATGTTCTGCATTGTAGCGGAACCAGATGGGTCACAAGTCTGGATGTGCTCTTAAATGCTCTCGGCGACCACCGGGAGGTAAAGCTGTGCATGTCTCTCATATCCAATTATACTGCCGGCCAGATTTCCATACACTGACCCTCCGTCCTTTTCTGTAGTTGTGTGTAAAACTAATAGGCTGGGTTGGGTGTTCTTTGCATGGTAAAATGATACATTCCTGATCTAAAGTTTGAGAAACACTGAATTATAGCATTAAAATGGCAATACCCTGGTCAGTAAGTTAAGTGAAGGGATATCACTATGAAGATTTTGAGCAGATTCCAGTGGCATGCAGACAGGTCCAACCAGACTGACTTGGTCATAGCACAGTTTGTCTGACTGCCTGGTCCAGAAAGCAGCCAGTTTGCCTCGCTAAGGCCTCCTCACCAAAGAATTTTTATCCCCCATTGCATTTTATCCTTGGAGGACATTTTCTGCTGATGGCTTATGTTTCAGTACGATTTTCACTGCTGAAATTTGTTTCTTTTATGCAGTTCCTTAAGTAGAATAGAACTTATTTTGTCTGTTATCTTTTCTGGAGGGGAAAAATATCAGGTGTATTAGAAGGGCTTTTAAAACTCTTTAGCGCTGACAGTTGCTGGCTGTACTATAAGCTTCAGCAGTGGGTCATGTATAAGGAGATCTGAAATCTGGACATAAGGGTCAACACAGACAGGCATTTGTGTAAGCTGACAGGAAACATCGCTTGGCCAAAGTTGAGTAACACGCGACATGTAGACTATTATAAGATGTGTTCTGTTTTCTATTCCCTCTTCATGAATCTAAACCCAACAATGACTTGTTCTCTTTAGAATTTCCCTCCCAATCTTGGTTCTCCATCTCATGCAAACGTGTCCAGAACAGGCTGCGGGGGGCGGAGCCTCTGATTTAGGAGCGTCGGAGTTTAGATAATAAACCAGGCTGGACCGTGGTGATGGCAGCTTTGGCGGTCACATAAAGCGCCTATCTTCGGCAGTCGGTGGTTCAAGCAGATGGACGTTAGAGCTGAAGAATCTCTTTTCCGATCTTCTGAACGGTTCTACGTGACACCGTGGAACAGTAAAAGTACTTTGTGAAAAGGGAATCTGTGAATGAAGTTATGACCGTCCCCCTTTGGAACAACTGCCACTTCTGTTTTGCCCCGAGCAAAGAGCTTTATGGGGTGAACAACTGAGCAGTGCGGTTGAGCGAGGCGGTCATCAGACCCCGTTTATCTGGGAGCAGAAACACAAGCACAGCAGCCAGCTGCCTTTAAGCCAGCACGGCTTCACACTGTGAGCGACGGTGTTTACGGCCAGAACAGCGCCGCTGGCAGAGAAGCCTGCAGGCGTGTGCGAGTGTGCGTGCGTGTGAGAGAGAGAGAGAGAGAGAGAGAGAGAGAGATGGGGGTCTGCACAGGGGCACAGTGAAGGTGAATATACGTATTACGGCTGTACTGTGCAGAAATGAAGGTGGGCGCTGGGAGTACTGCAGCACAGACATGGTCAGGCTGGACACATCATTTATCATTTCTCATATCCCCGCCGTCCTCTTTTTTAACCGACAAGCCTAATAAAAGGAGCCTTTTTTGGTCCTTCAACATCACGGGACAGTGGGATGTCAGACTGGGTCTCATGGCTTCGCCTTGGGGATGAGGCGAGAGGCGCCTTAGAATGAGGACGTGCCGGGTTCCTTGCAGTCGGCAGTGGCCCATCAGAGTGACCCCTCCGCGGAGCGTCCGCTTCTGAGCAGAGATCAAGTTTCAGTTTTTGGTCAACGTTCTGCTTGGTCTCACCAGCAAACGTTCCGCACTGTGCCTTTAGCTAACATTCATGGTTAGTGTTTCACTCACCACGGAAAGGGGCTTTAGTCTAATAATACTAATAATAATAACACATTATCTGATCTAATGATAAAATGAATAGTGGGTTTTTGTAGTTTTGTTACCGATTAATTAAAAAATGTATGTGGTAAAATGCGTTCCAAAGGTTTTTGGCTCCTTGATGTCAGAGTTCCTTTTGGCACAGAGTCAGTTGGAGCCCCGCTGGGTGTTTTTTCCAGAACGTCTCCATGTGTCCTCAGCACTGGGCCTGTGTGACAGCATTTCTCCACTTTGATGGTGAAGCTCCACGCCATATGAAGGCTCTAGTTCCACCCACGGCCTGAAATGCTCACATGAACTAAATATGCCATGTCAGTTTGGCTGTCTCTCTCCCAGTAGGGGGGTTCTAGGAGGTGTCAAGTGGACAGGGAAATCTGTACATGTGGCACCCCCCCCCCCAGGGATCAGGTTTAAGGACCATGAGAGGCCCATACATAGCTGTGAAGGGTGAATACCTCTGTCTGCATGACCCTCTCTCTCTCTCCTGTGGATCGGAGCATCGTCATCCTGAAGGACAGGTCAGGCCGTTGGGTTCTGCCAACGTGTCACTGTTGCTCACCGCGCTTCGTTAACCATGCCTTATAACACAGCAAGTGCACCATAATCGTACACCCCCCCCCCACCCCTCTCCCCAATGAGCCGTGGTCACGAATCCGTGTCCAGCCCTGTGAGACAGACCACATTCGTTGATGCTCAGGACACACTCTGACCCCGCTGGCATCTGTTTCCTTAATGATCACCACCGAGACTCCCACGCCGGCTCGATGTCTGCTCCTGCCGTCGCTCTTCGTGACGTCTACCCCTTCGACTTTCGACCAGAGGTACCACTGGGACGGGGTTTGGTGAGGGATGTCCCCTGAAATCCACCTTGGTCTTCACAAAGCTTTTCCCACATTCCACTTTTGGAGCTGCTAGATCCAGGCTGTGGGTTCCTTATATCTTGGTCCTTCATGCTGTTCCAAGTCCCATTCCTAGAATGTCCGTAATGGATTATTAGGTACATTTCTGATGTTATGTTTGAGAGAACTCAAAGAATTATTTCTCTTTTTTTTTGCCGAAGGGAATAGTAGCTTTCCAGTACTGATGGAGGGCCTTTCACATGCATTTGTGGGCAGTTTCTTGCTGAGGAATTCTGATGACAGGGCTGGAAATGGATTTTCCCCGCTCTGAAAGTGAAGCCCGGGATAGCTGGAAAGTCTTTAAATGTACGGGTAAATCAATCCGTCAGGCAGTTTTATCTACTGTAGTGTATTTTCACAGGCAAGTTGTTGAAGATGCTTTACTGTAGAGGTTGTAGGAGGACCCAGAGCTACCCAATATGGAGAAAACAGCCTTGTCTCTAAACAGAGCGAGTGAATTCTCTGGCCAGGACACTGGGAGACAGAGGGGATGTTGGGACGCAGTATTCTATGTGTTTTCAAGACCAGAAAAGGCAGACTGTCGCCAAGCAGTAAACGGGGTCAGCGTTGCCAAGGTAAGCGTAGCTCGGACGAGCAGCCTGGAATGTGGGCATGGGACCAGGGAATTCTGGGGTTGATTTTGTTTTCGGAGACTTGTGGCGTTGTAGAGCAGTGGTGCAAATCCACAGGTATCCTGGAACGATGTGGGGGCACAGATTCTAGGGTTTTTTTTTGTTTTTTTTTTTAAAGTGCGTCCCATGGGCTAGAGAGCCACAGGCAAGAGAATAGCAAGTCTTTTGGGGTTTGAATTGTCGAGCAATTGTTGCCTGGACAGACGTTCACACGCCACTCAGCGGATGGCAGGGCGCAGAGCAGGCTGCTGATGGACAGGACCGTTTGCTTGTGATGGCAGCTCGAGACAGAGTGACGTTGCTGTGTGGCTGTTTCTGCTCCTAATGCTGGAAAACAATGAAATGAGAACCGTATTGATTGGGCCTCTTGACTGATGGACAGCTTCACTCTCCCACCCCCCCAACTCTATAAATATGTTTGTGCAGTAAAAGGACGGCACATTTTGTCAATCAGATCTGAACTTAATATTTTTTCCTCGACTTTCCCCTCAGGTTTATCCAAACTTTCCATCATTAAATATGCGCCCGCAGAAGGACTGGGATTGAAGACGCGATGTTCCATTTGCGGGTCGATATCTGCGATGCGGTCTCTGTGTCAGCAGCTCTGCTTCAGCTGCGGCCGGGTCCCGTGTTTGTTTAACTTCCTGTGTGTAATTTGTTTTCCCCAAACAGATCGTTGGCAAAGCAGGTATTTTTCACAGCAATGAATTCGTACTGCGTTTGGCCATCGATCGCCATCACTCCCTGACATGAATCCAAAGAATTTATCTTTTTCCTGAGTCATATTTATGGCTTTTCTCTGGGTGACAGTTTTATCCCCGGTGACCCTGGTGCCATGTTGTCATCTCGTCATCTCTCAGTGCTCAGACTCCTCTCGATATGGGGGGCTGACCGCCACCGAGTGCCTGAAAACAACAGCTTGTTCCACGCATGCAGAGATCCAAAAGGAGATCAGGGACAATTTCCTGCCAGGAAAGTGTTTCAACTGATCCTTTGCTGAAGTTAAGAAATCAAAAAACGGAGAGAAATCTCATTTCCTCCAGCGTCCTGCCGAAACCAAGCAACCTTCACCCCCCCACAAACCGCTGGTCTTGTGGCGTCTTTCATGCCCTGTCCCTCCCGGGGTGTCAGACTTGTCCCAGAGCTTCCAGCCAGTGCAATTTGCCGACATCCTTCAGCCTCTGGAATCATTTCCTTTTGAAGATGACCAGCTGGAGAAAGGAGGACATGCCTCGATCAAGCTTGGGGGGTGGTCTACGTGCTATCCACGGGTGGGAAGAAGGGGGGGGTGTGGTGGAGTATGCATGCCCTTCAAAAGTGGAGTGTGCTTCTTGGGGATGACCTACGGGACCGTTATGCTAACAGAAACAGCAGTGTGGAAACCCAGCTCATTCAGAACCCAACGCTATTTCTCACACATTGGGGAAGAAAATGAAGCTCCTAATTAAAGTGCCCTCTGTTTATTCACAGAACGGTGCGATAGGGCCGCGTTCGTCACACTGGGCTGTGTGTGTCCTCGTATCCTTCACAGACGATGACACAGACATCCGTCCGTCTCCTCGATGCTTCCCACCTAGAGGAGTGTTTGTGTGAATCCCGTTTCCCAGCATGCCCAGGGCTCGTGGTGTCCAGTCTTCTCCATTTTGCCGTCTACTGGTCAGTTGTCCATGCGGTGGAGTGTGAGCACCCAGCAGATGTCAGCTGACCCCCGTAGCTTCACTCCAGCCAATCTGTACTTCTCTGTATGTGGCAGCACGCACAAGCTTCTGGCAGCATGCAAAAGCCTCATCGTTCTTTCTACCCTGTGAAGGGGCCCAACCCCCTCAGCCCCTCCCCCTGTCACCGAAGCCTGTGAAATCTATCCCTCTGTCATCTGACATCAGAAACAGTGAGGGTGGAGAGATGGGAAAAGGGTCTGCCTGGGGTTCTCAGGAAGGGCAGCGTTCGGCGGTGAACCTTATCTTGCCCCGCCCTCGTTTCCACGCGGTAGATTATGACTTGTTCAGCAGCTCAGCTGTGCCACATGTTGTTGGCATCGTATTTCCTTCCAGGTTAGAAGTTCACTTTTTAGGAGCTCCGCAGCTACCAGCAGGAGTTAAACTGCATTCCTGACTTGTTCCAAATGACCAGTTTGTTTCAAATACAGCTGCACGTTGATTATTGTGGAATACAATGGGAAGAGTTTCATGAAAAACTGTTCCCGGTGTGCCTTTTGCTCGGGTGGACTTCAGGAAACGACCCCCTGTCTACAGATGTAGAAACATCAGCCTGATATTCCTGCGAGGAGACAAGGATCGTGATCCACTGGAAATTCAAAATTTAAAAAGACGTATTTCCCTCGTGTAGATCCCCAGTTATCCGCATGTCCTCCTATGTACAGATTTTGTTGTTGGGTTGTGTGGAATGGCTTGGGCGTGCTTAGGTTCTGTTCATTTGTGGATGCTTCACTCCTTCTGTGGGTTCTCTGTGTTTGGGTACCTTTGAGGAACCCGGCGGTTTATGGAGTGGATATATGGATGTGCTGTCTCTACGCAGTTGCGGTCTGTCGGGTCTTTTCCCGGGAGTGCCGACGGGCTTCGAGATCCAGGTCGCGCCGAACACTGACTCCCTCTCAAACCGTAAATGGTCTCATTGGCAGGCTGGTGAAAGCGCGGAGGTCGCCAGAGGAACCGCAATCACAAAGTGGCTGTAAATTCAGGCAGAAACGACTGAGGTGTTGGCATGACAGGTTGAGGGACGGAAGCAGGTCGCTCTGGCAGGACCACGGCAAGGCTGCTCGCTCCTCTTAGTTTAATTACCCATTCCTTGTTTTTATTGTGGGGAGAATAGTATTGTTGAACAGAATTTGGGTGGATGTATGGAGTCTCACTGCCCAAGGATCATGTAACATCACTGGGGAAGGGTGGGGTGGTGGGAACATATACAGACCCTTTGAACTGGGGGTCAGCCTATCCCCATCTCTTCTGGAATATTCCCCTATGTCAGTCATTCCATTGTGTCAGTGAAAGATGATTTAATGCACTTAGTGTGGAAAGGGTTCCAAATGCATGACAAAAGTTGTCCATTACCCCTCCCCCCCCCCCCCCCCCCCCCCCCCCCCCCCCCCTCCCCCCCTCGCCCCCCCCCCCTTCACCCACTC
>JAACJT020000036.1:1827026-1843013 GCA_009936485.2 Gymnarchus niloticus
CCCCCCGCCCCCCCCCCCTTGGGACCGCTCCCAATTGCCCCCCCCCCATAGTCTTTCTCCAGTTCACTGCTGGGAATGGAATCCCATTTGTAATGAGACTCTGAGGAACACCATTAGGTTCATTAATAATAGACAAGTTTTTAGCAGTCTCAGTCTGCACCTTTCATCCCATGGTCTGCCCCCCCCCCCCTCCCCCCAGGCATGAGACACGGAGAACCCCTTCCTATATGGTGTGGTTCTAAGTACAGAGCGAGTCAAACTGAGTGTCAGGAAAATCAGGGTCAACCCCCCCCCCCCATGTCACAGTAAGGTCATGAAACGGTGCCTAGGGATCTTTGAGAAGGTGGTAATGTATTATATGGTCAAAGTTCTGCAAAGCTCACAGCTGTAGATCCGAGCGGCTGTGAAGCAAAGCGTAACTTACCTGGTAATAAGAATGAGAAAACCTTGGTATGACGTGTAACCCTAACCCTGACCCTAAACTTGACCCTGACCTACCCGCTGGGAAGCAAAGCATGGAAACACTCAGCTTGACTGGTATCACCTTTAGTTCTGTAATGTATTAACCTCTTGAACGGCGAAGGTAAAGTCGTGGCTCTCCCGGTAAAGCTCTCCCTGGATGGTGTCAGCCTCAGTGCTGCCTCCACTGACTGAGGTTAGTGCCCGCTTAGCCTCCCCGCCTCTAATCAAGTGATACAGGAAAGCAGTTCATCATCTCCTGGCCAATGGCCACAGGTTGCCATGGACAGCTCAAGGAGAACCAGGTCAAATGGGGGATGGCAACCATAGCTTCCTCCCCTCCTCTGCTGCCACATACTCGAGGACTGTATGCAGAGCGCCGTCGTTCTCACGAATCCTTTGCCTCTGTTGTTCCCCAGTGTGCCTGAACTCTGTTAGCTTGTCCGATAACAAAATTAGCTTTGCGGTCATCCATGGCTCACACTGCGAAGGGCTGCCCCCCTCGTTCTATTCCGCTGGGATACATCTCATGATGAATAAACGCTGAGGGTGAGTCTTTTCTTGAATTTGGAAGACCTCCTTCTGCCTATAAAGTCACGGCCGGCACGGGTTTCACTCTCTCGCTTCGCACTCGCGTCTGGCCATGAAAATGGAAACACTGTAAATAGCACTGCAATGTTGTCTTTGTGGTTTTTTTTTTTCTGCTCCATCGGAGGAAACGTGAGCTCAGATTAGAACTGGCAGCAAAGACAAATTAAATGACCACCCCCAGCACCACAGGAGCCGTGGGACCGGCTTCCGCCATCGGAGTACCTGCTCGCCCTCGGCCAGCCTGTCCCTTCATATCCCACAAGGCCTTACAACGGTTCCTGCATTTAGGACGGCTTTTTTAGCGTGCCTCTCCTCTGGGCAGCTGCTCCAGAATTACGGATGTGGGCATGTGCAGACCCTGAGGAAGGCCCCAGAGTGATATCTGTTCTATACTCGTCACTGGGTCAGCACGTAGGTCAGTCCAGAACACTCCGTCTCCCGTCTACTCAGCCCAAGTTCACCTAAGTTACTGGTTAAACAGCCTAGCGACCTTAGAGCTTATTTCTGCATTCATGAACTGTTGGTCTGATTTTGAGCACGCATTTATTTTTGCCTGTCACATTGCCTGTGTAACGTACTCCCGCAGTGTTGTTTAGCGGCTGGGCATCGCGATTGGATCGGTTCGGCATCAAAAGCACGTCGTCCGATCTCCTCGCCTCGGTCCACCAATAGGGGAGCTGCTGAGATGTGGCTCAGGATTTGTGTGCCGACGCCAATCTTGCGGACGGTCTGCCATCATGTCGACACAGCGTGCCACGAACCGGGCCTGTCGAGGTGTCTTCCGTTCCAGTGTTCCGACGGACGTCAGGGTGCACCTGCTTTTTTGGGTTTTTAGGGAATGGTTGGTGCTTCCTGGGTGTTCGACAACATCTGTGAGAACTTGGACACCTCTACTTGGATACTTGTCAGCCTGACCTATACTTGAGTGGTGTAAACTACCGTGCTTCGCCGCAGTCCGCGCACAGTGTGTGTGATGTAAATTTCGTCATAAGAGGTGTCCGTGTGTCCGTGCAGCCCAGATTCTGATTGTTAAAGCATTAGGAGCTGAGGAGCGACTTACTGGTGTGGACGAGCTCCAAGGCTGGGCTATGTGTCTGCTGAGTGGGGCCGGCCTTGCCTCCATCCGGTAATGCCATTTCAAGAGGCCAAAGTGTTGGACCCGAATGAGTAAAAAGAGAAACGAACTCCCAGCCTGAGGTGTTACGACATCAAGGCTGATTTTATGAGTCCGCTCACAACTCAGAGATGTTTTTACAGCCCCTGCAACAAAACTGGCACCCACAAATGCTTTCCATAAATATCCTGGCCTCTTCAGAAACCAACAGGCCTCAGCGTCCACAGCCCCCTGAGCAGGCAGTTTGTCGAAGGAGCTGGGTATGAGGTTTCAGAATCACTGGCGGGTATAGAAAAGCAGGTGTCACCTGATCCACACCAGAATTACTACAGTAGAACATTTGAACCCCGCCTTCAGCTCTGTCCATAAGCTTTGTGATTGGACGGCTGTGTGCACCTTTATTTTGGGAGATATGAGCGTCTTATCAGATACTGCGAGTGCTACTGTAAACAAAGCGCCTGTAAGGGAGGATACGTCAGACTGGGAGAGGCTGGGAGGCATACCATCACGACCCATGAAACTGAGGTTATTTTCCCCGTGAGCCGCTAGGGGGCTGGGCGGCCGGCGAGGCAGCCGTACCTGCTAAAAACAATCACACCACAGAGTTACTGCAGATAAAGGCTGGTTCTGTGTTCCCAAATGTCACTTTTCTTACCTTACAGGGTCACACTGAAAATGACTTGCCTTTCCTTACCAGCTATTTCCGAAGCCTTTGTGTTGTCCTTGAATCCCAAGATGCAGGCAGCGGTGCCTGACTAGTTTGTTTTCAGTGTTCTATGTGACACTACCCAACAGCCCACTGGGATACTGTTGTTTTATAAGGTTACCCTCCAGTTTGTGAGCCAAGCACAGTCAGGTTCCGTTCTTTACCACGTCTACAAGTTCGAAAGGGAGAGCCTGGTTGTTTGCCTGTGTGACCTTGGCAGAATTGTCTGCAGCCCCTCGAGTTCACGCAAGGTGCCGCCTGCTCCTCTCTGAGACCCAACAGCCGGGCATCAACAAGGTTCATATGACAGCCATGACAGTAAAGTCACTTCACTAACTGCTCAGCATGCTCTCTCTCCTTCTCTCTCTCTTTCTCCCTCTCTCCCCCTCGCTTTCTCTCTTTTCCACTTTGTTTCTCTGTCTGTCTCTCCCTCACCCTCTCTCTTATCCTCTTTCTCCCTCTCTCTCCCCCTTTCTCCCCCTCCTTCCCACTCTCTCTGTCTCTCCATCTCTGTCTTTCTGTCTCCCTCTCTCTCTCCCCCATTCCTTCTCTGTCTCTCCCTCTCTCTCTCCCCCTCCCTCTCTTTCTCTCTCTCTCCCTCTCTCTCTCCCCCTCCATCTCTGTTTCTCTGTCTCCCTCTCTCTCTCCCCCTCCTTCCCTCTGTCTCTCAGTGCCTCCTACACCCCCATCATTTTTATTTCTTATCCTCACAGCTTTCATTTTCTCCATTCTTCAGACACTCCAATGGCACAAGTCGACCCTGAACTCACCCCCGGTGACCCGGGGAAAACCTTGCATGCTTCTCAGAATAAGCTGTAGGAAGCGGAGGTGCTCCAGATTCACATCCCTGAGACGTCACCACGATTCATAAATCCCCCCTCCCCCAAAAGATCAGCGCTGTAAGAGCAGGTTTTAGATTTCCAATCTGAAATGTCAGCCCGCTCTGGGCCCAGGACGGCCCCCTCTCCTTCCCTCACATGGCATTGACGTTTCCAGCAGATTTGTTTACAGTAAGCCTTCACTACACGGGCCGTAACACGACCTCCACTTGGGCGAGACTCCGGCAATATGATTTGGTGCCACAGAGCCGTCACGCACCGTTTCTGCCGTCGACATCGCTACTAAAAAGATGACTCTGAAAGCCGACGCTTAATGGCCGCTGTCATTTTCTGCTGAACCGGGGGATCCATTTTCTGTTCTCAGTCTAATGCAAGTTTAATCGCTTTTCTGAATCCTCCTAGGTAACAAATGAGTTCATCAGCAAAGATTAATTATGGTTTGAAAGAAAGCTATAATTAGCCTAAAAGCACTCTTATTAAAAGACGTTTGTATGATTGCTTCCCTGGTCTGTTTCAGCACAAATATTGACATTGTCACCAACATGTTTGATTTAGGCTTTCTGCAAAATGAATAATTCATTCCATACAGTCTGGGTTATTAGCTACATATTTAATGAGTGTTTTGTCTTTTGAAGTTTCCAGACAATTAAGTGCTGAACTGAATCATATAGGTGATGTACAGTATATACGAATAATCTTTACCTGGGCTTTAGGGTTGATGTCTGTGTCATTCGCATGTGGGGCGTGATAAATAATCAAATCTCATGAATTTATGGAGTATTTATTTTCAGACATAACCCTCATGGAAATTATACCTGTTTTGTTTCTCTGTTGTTCAGCATACCATACCAGGTCTTCACACCTTCTGACTTCCAGTTACCATGCATGCAATCTTTTTTTAATATACTGACCTCCCCCAGCTTAAAGAAATTAAATCTCTACCCTTATCCCCCCACCACCCTTTGCCATTTTTTCCCAGTGTTGACTTCTACGTTTTTGGTAAGCAACTGCCACTCTTCCCAAACAGTGTTTATTTGAGATGGGAGCCCAGGCAGGGGGACATTCCATTGCGTGCTGCTCCACAGAAAAGGAGAACTGGACATTCACGATCTACGAAAACCTGACGCAGTCCTCGTGCAGCGCAGCCATGCAGAGCTCAGTACAGTACAAGGGAACGGCGTTCTAGGTTTTCCGATGTCTCGTCCACAAACACACAACATCATTCCAGACCCGTGATTTTCACTTGTTTCCACACGCCTTCTTGCATGTGTCGGCAAAATCCAAGAAGCCTGGAGAAACAGCAGTTCTTAAGCCATGATTTCCTTTGAGCAGCCAACCTCGACTAGCAGGTAGAACCCCAGAGATAACCGACACCCTAGCCCATCACCAAAGCTGAGTTTGGTTTGTCTGTGTCTCTCTACTCAGACCATGTAGGAGCACTCACATATTGTTCTCATCTCATTTATGGTGAGGGCCAGACCAGGAAGTTCTGTGCATAATTTAATGTCAAATCTTTAACCTTTGACATGGATTGAACTGGGACACGAATCATCATGATCAGAAACTGAGAACTGCCTCTGTTCTGTCATTCCTCAGCGCTGCTTTTCTTTCACAAGCAGTCAAAAGATCAATAACCTATTTATTGGGTGACCTCTGCCATTGCTAAAGCTGCCTCCTATTTTATAGACTCCATTACTAGTGTTAATTAGCTAGTCTGATTAGCGGCTCTTTAAGGAGTACATAAAGCCAGGGCTCTTTTCGAGTCAGCCGCACTCATTGTGTTGCATTAAGTCTAAATTGACAGTCCGCGGAGTGAATTGCAGTTGACTCACCGCACGTGCCACGTATTTCAAAGTTAAGGTATAAGCCTTCTCACACTCCGAAATGGGTCCGCGTCACGGTGTTACTCAAGTACTATTAGCCTGTAATCTCACGCTCCGAAATGGGTCCGCGTCACGGTGTTACTCAAGTACTATTAGCCTGTAATCTCACACTCCGAAATGGGTCCGCGTCACGGTGTTACTCAAGTACTATTAGCCAGTGTTAAGGTTTTTTGTGTGAGCAACATTCTGCTCACGTGACGTGATGCTGTCCTGATGTTATTGCGTGGGGCAATTCTCTGTTCACTATGTGAATGTCAGATTTGTGTATGGAAAAACCTTTACACGGGCTCACCACTTAAGCGATTAACTGAACTATTTAAATACTCTCTCTCGGCACTGGGCCATCAAAAAAACCTGCATCTCAACAGGGTCAACATTGCACAATCCCTGGTGTAACCAGTCTCCTTAATCGTGGTTCCTTAAAGGCAATTACAAAGGGTAGCACTGACGAGAATGAACCACTGGATCAAGTGAAGATGCCTGGGTTTGTATCTTTAAGCACATCCTCCCCGACAGGCTCGCTTCTCCTACCTCCGCATGAAGCACCTCTTCATCTCCTGGCTGGCGGTGTTTGTCGGCAGCTGGATCCTGTATGTCCAGTACTCATCCTACACAGAACTGTGCCGGGGTCACGAGTGCAAGAAAACCATTGTAAGTAGTCTTCATTTAGGCTGTGGGTGGCTGGGGCTATCATTTGATGGGAAGTGTAGGGAGGATCTGGGTTCTAGAAACCATGCACACTCTGTCAGTTTGGGTTGGTGCCTCTTCCCTTTGGCTTGAACCAGGCAACCATCACCAATTCCTCTCTTCCTCCACAAAAAGGCCCCAAAAATATACCATTTTTTACTTATTTCATCATTATCTCCCTAGTACTGCGGAGTATGTGTGCGTTTGTTTTCTGTATGACGAGGGATGTGAGCCAGTCCTCTGTTTGTTGATCACATAATGATAAAATGTGGGTGACAAGTGACAAAATGCATGAGGGTGAAGGACCAAATTGGATTTTAGAGTGAGGGGTCTGATGAAAAAGGCCCTAGTCCGTCTGCAGAGGATATATCCAGAGCGTGAACTCCGTCTCCATGTTAGGATTACGTCCAGTGCTCTGCTTGTCTGCTCTATCGTCTGTACAGAGAGTGACATTGGTGTCTGTTTTTCCTGCAAGTCACCCTGATACCAGGTGGTCTCTGTGCTCAGGTGATGGCCATCTCCCAGACATCTTTCCACCAGCAGCCCAGACTCATGGACATTTTCCTTTTCTGGTGTCTCGGGGAAAGTGTACCTCGGTGAAGTCCTTGAGATCCATGAGATGTGAGGCAACCATGTGGAAGATGACTGGGGAGGAAATGTGATCCTGGTAGTGATGGCACGAAAGAGGCTCTAAACCTGCAGTGGGTGGGAGTATCCTGGACTAACCAATCAATGCTGACAAGATTCCCACCCACCATGGGATTTGAAGCCTCATTTGTCCCATCATTATCACTACTTTAATAATTTCCATTTGTGGCTTCATGTTATCTGGAGATCAGAAGAAAGAAATCCAAAAAATAGTGTTGTGTGTAGAAAAGGCTCCATAGTGCTACTGTAAAGGTACAAGCTGTAGAAGTCAATGTTGGATCACATTTTCTTTTCCAGCATTTGGTTGTTAATGTAGCCAAACCAGAAGTTTTTTAGACAATATTCGCATCTCCAAATTTCCTAGGTAAACATGGGCTTCACAATCAGAGTTCTCTCCTCTTGTGCAGCAGGCATTTAAGAGCCCCGGCACTTGACCCTGCAGAGCCACCTGCTGGTATGAGTGTAGACGCAGACTGACGTTCACCTTGACAAACGTGGCCAGACAAGTCGCTTCCTCAGGTCCAAACCCCCTTCAGGGATCGGCTCTAATATTTCTAATACAGCTCAGTTGCGTTCTCTTACGTATCATTCCTGAAAGGCCGGTTGAGCCAAACAGCCCAAAGAAATGGTCGGACTGCTTATAGCGGATCGGCCGCCGGGTGGTTCAGCCGACAGGGTACGAGGTACCCCGTCTGCCCCCTCCCCACCGTGAGAAAGCTAATGTGTGTTATCCTCTGCATCAGTGTGATAAATACAGGAGGGGAGTGATTGATGGATCGGCATGCAGCAGCCTGTGTGATAAGGACACCCTGTACCTGGGGAAGTGTCTCTCCGCCAAACCGAACAATCAGGTCAGGAGCTCCATTTTCTCATTATCATCTCCACCATTTCTCTGACGAGTTCACCCACCGATAGCACCTGAGTCATACAAGTACCCTTCCATGCCATAGGTCTACACGGGCAGCTGGGGTGATCTCGAGGGAGTGATCAAATGTCAGATGGGAGACGTCCTACAGTATGACCTCGGGACCGAGATGGAGCCCAGGAAGGAGGTCGTGCTATTCGATAAGCCCACTAAGGGAACCTCTGTTGAGAAGTTCAAGGAGATGGTCTTCGGTTACTTGAAGGTAAGAGAAATCTTGCCCGGGCTGCTCTCTGCCACTTTTGTTTCATCAAAGGGAGTCTATTCTTTGCAGTAACCTATTTAAGTTCGTCCCCATGACCGAGGAGCTATAAACCGATGGCACTTCATTGTCCGTGAAAGATGTAGCGCACATTTGTCAGACAAACTGAGGAACGTCCCTAGAGGTCAATTCACGGCAAGCTGACAGGAAGTGGGTCAGCTGCTGTTGCGAAGTCATCTTATTTATCTGCGACACCTAACTGAATGTTCCGCTCGGAATCCGACTGAATTCCAAATTTTTTTGATATTATCTTTCAAATCCTGTTCCAGGCGAAGGTGGGCGAGCAAGCCAACCTGCTAGACCTAGCCACCCTAGTGCTCTCTGTAGCCGACGGCAACAAGGACGGCCAAATATCCCTAGCAGAGGCCAAGTCGGCCTGGGCCTTGCTGCAGCTGAACGAGATTCTGCTCATGATTGTCCTCCAGGACAAGGAGCACACCCCAAAGTTGATGGGCTTCTGCGGGAACCTGTACGTGACGGAGAAGGTACAGTACACCTCCTTGTACGGCCTTCATATGCCCTGGCTGCTGGAGCTCTGGATCCCCTCGGGGTTACGCCGAAGCATGGACCAATGGTTCACACCCTCCTGGCCCCGCAAGGCCAAGATCTCCATCGGCCTGCTGGAACTCGTGGAGGATGTGTTCCACGGACCCTTTGGCAACTTTCTCATGTGTGACATGAGTGCCGCCAACTTTGGGTACAACGAGAGGCACGACCTGAAGGCCGTTGACCTCCGCCGCGTGGTCCCCGAGGCTGCCTTCCGGGATGCCATGAGGGACCGCCGCTGCGAGGTGGACGCCGACTGCGTGTATGGAGCTGACTGCGCGACCTCCTGCGACCTCACCAAGCGGCGCTGCTCCACAGACGTCATCCAGCCCAACTTGGCCAAGGCCTGCAGAGTGCTGAAAGACTATCTCTTGAGGGGGGCGCCTTTGGAAGTCCACGAGGAGCTGGAGAAACAGCTATACTCATGCATGGCACTCAAGGGCTCAGCTGACCAGATGGAGATGGAGCACTCACTCATTTTGAACAGTCTGAAAACCCTGCTGTGGAAAAAGATTTCCAACACAATGGATTCCTAAAGGTCTCTGCTGCACTTTTAAACGAGTCTCCTTGCCCTCTCTTATATAAGCCTTTTCAGAAAGAGCTGGGATTTCAACCCTCTCAAAAGGGGGGAAAATACTCTGCAATCATCCATCCATCCATCCATCCATCCATCTATCTATCTATCTATCTATCTTTCTTTCTTACTGCTTATCCTGGACAGGGTTGTGGGGGAGCCTGAAGTCCATTCCAGGCAGCAGAAACCACGTGACTGTGGTACAACCAGGGCAGGATACCATTCCATTGTAGGACACACAAATACATTCGTGCACGAACGCACACAAAAAAATACAAACACACACATGCACGCACGCACACAGACTGGGCAATCGAGAGATGCCGGTTCGCCTTGCTGTTTGTTTTTGGACTGCAGGAGGAACCTGGAATACCTAAAGAAAACCAGCACAATATGAGGAGAATATGCCAATTATTACACACACAGCAAAGGTGGCTTCACAATCATGAGAAATTTTTTTTTTTTTTTTTACTTTTTTGCAGTTTGTGGATTTGTGTACTGTGTACATCAGTCATTGAAAATGTGTTTTTTTTATTAGGATTTGCTGTTGAGTTCTGACATTGTGCCATAAGAAATATCAGTGGGAGTGATGGGGGCGAGTCGGGGTGCCTTTGGATGTAGCAGAGCAAAGTTCCTCTTCCATCCACTAAACCTGCGTGATATGGTTTCCCACTCCTGAAGGGAGTTGGCTAATTACAGCATTTTACGGCTGCTATTTCCTCTTTCATTCTTAAACTAGAATATGACATATGTAATACTTTCCAGTTTTTCAACCACTATGTAGACCACAGCTGCTGGTACGAGTGAATCCAAACATTAGGATGTTTGTCATGTATGTTTGGAACAGCATGAGAAATTTGCACATTAAACATAGTACGAGACTATGCTTCTTTACCACTTTCCCACACAGACGAATCCCTGATTATCTCTTGGCTTCAGTCCCAGGCCCTCACACAAGGGTCTGTCTTCAGGCTCTGACTGCTTTTGGTTCAACAGGAATGTTTAAGACAGCTCACAGTGATAATCTTGGCTCTGCGGCTGAACGGTAAACATGCACCATTGATAAGCAGGCGCAAATCCCTTACCAGTCAACCAAACAGAGACACAATTCTCAGTTACAAATGGTCTCACTTCAGCCTCCTTGGGGACCTCCTTCTCCCACTTAGCAAATTTATTTCGATTCCGCTTGAGAATGACAATTTTCTCTGTCAAGTTCATAGATGCCCATTATCACCCAAAAAAAAAAAAAATCAAACTGATTCAGGACTATGGAAATATCAGCAGTTTGTTAAATACCATCACAGCAGAACATAACTGACAATTTAGCAGCAGGAGGCAGGGTCAAAGGTAAGTAGGAAGCCTCAATAGCACCCAGAGGCCAACCAGGTCCTGCAGACTCCCAAAAGCATGATCCACCCTCTCCTTCAATCAGGACCACCCTTCCCGCTATGCAATGTAATTCACTGTGGCTACAGCTTAGCAAATACCACAACAAAGGTTCAAGTGTGCCATGTAAACTTCGCACCAAGATCTAAACAGAGCTTCTCCGCAAACACACAAGGGTTACACAAGAGCAAGCAGATAAGACTAGTGCCCTAACGGAACCACCGCAGTATGAAAACAGAAACGCTGACCTGAGTGCCACCTAGTGGCCAAAAGAATATATGGAAGGCGTTTTGCATTTCAGCTGACCACATGAAAGTGAAGCTTGAGATTTTGTCTAGCAAACTCAAAATTGAAAAACCTCAAACTGGAGGGGTCAAAGAGGAATAAACAAGTCAGTCTAGCGTGTGAGGAAAATGGGTGAACTGTAGCCTGCTGCTATCTGGAATCCTTGCCCTGCCTCCACAAAACCAATAGGATTTGGGGGGGAGGGGTGATGATCATATGTAACATGGATTAACCAGCTTCAGATTCCCTTCAAGTCTTGTTTGGAACCATCAACAGCAGGGTAGCCGAATGTCAAGAGGCAGCATCTGAGATGTATATGCTGGGCCACATTCTACCAAACATCCACAGCATCATCTGTAATTGAAGCTGCGTCACCAATGGCATAGACTGCGGACATCCACTCCTAGCGACACCATGGCCAATACGAGTGTGCACGAGGTTCACAGCTACAGAGAAGAGATAAGCTTCCTTGAAGCCTGTCACAGGTCTGACATCACGTCTTCTCACTCTACACCAGCAGATCTTTCCAGGGATGTTAAAATGAGTACAAGCACACAGTGTGTGGCGTTTCATATATTTATTATGACAAAGCATTTTGACTCCCGTGAAATTCATGGCAGCGGGGGTGTGCTGTGCTTTAGCTGTCGTCAGCCTCCTGCTGCTGAGCCCTGAGGAAACTGGCTTTCTTCTGGGCCACGCGGTCCTTCCTCTGGGCCAGGGACAACTTGGCACGGTTCCACCTGCAACGATGGCGCTAAGTTCGGGTAAGCCGTAAACACCCACTGGGGGCCTGCGGTCTGACCACCAGAAGAAACCATAGACCACTGATCAGCAGGCCCAGCTCGAATGACAATATGAATACATCCCGGAGTGCGGCCGGTCGATTTAAGTCCGTTAACCTCATCTTCCAAGGTGAAACGAGATTTACATAGAGCAATGTGCATCCAGGATGGAAACCAGAGCAAACCATCTTAGACCACTGCTCAGCATCCCAGGCTGCTATTAGTGAGGAGTAAATCCCAACATCCTATTAAGACATGATCTTGTTCCCATGGAGCACGAGAACATATCGGCAACACCCACCTCTTCTTCTTGACCTCTCTCTTGGGCTTCTTCTCATGAACTGGATTCTCACGGATGGCAGCGTGGGCTTTCTTGTACATCTCCTCCAGCTACAGGGATGAGAAAGGTGCACTTTGGACAAGCGCTGTCTAAAACGCGTTCACCAGTGGGTTAATGCATCTCTCAAAACACTCAAATCTAATGGCCTGAAAATGAAATCCAGCTTTGCTGAGGAAATGTTTCTCAAATTTTTAACCAGTAACTGACCAGCCCACAGTCCTTCTGAACCAGGAGTGACTACCTGTTTGCCTCAGAGTGCCTTGGTTCACTAAAAGTACAGTACATATTTAACTAGGAGGCAAATACTGACAGCAATTAAAATAAGCCAAGATCACTGGAACCAAATGAAGAATGAATGAATCAGTATACAGAATGTCTGAATGGGCCTACCAAAAAAAAAAAAAAGCTAAGGCCTCAATACTACAGACACCTAGAACCTCACCTCAGGTACAGAGAAAACAAGATAGACAAGCTGCTCTCAGCCCCGTCTTGAAAAGCTTCCATCAGCCATGCAAATGAAGGACCAACTACACTTTGCTCAGGCTTAAAGGCATCATCATCAAGCAGCTTGTCATCTACGTCTGCAGCCTGACGCTGACACACCGGAGTGGTGCAGGAATCCCTCACCGAGTCAGGAGCGACACCATTCTTGATGAAGCGGGAGAACTGTTTCTTATAAGCCTCCTCATCTTCCTCCATCAGGTAGCTCATGTACTCCGAGACATTGATGCCCATGATGTGTTTGCGGTGAACCTCGGCGTTGAACTCTTTGCTCTCGGAGTCGAAGCCAGGGAACCGTTTGGTACTGAGGGGCGATTTAGACACTCAGTCAACACAACCTCAGTTAGCCAACTCACACGAGTCGGACAGGAGAGGGATCCTTGCTACAAGATCATGTCAAAGTTTGATGTAGAGTGTCCTGACAGTCAATTAAAAATGAAACCTGGGACATCCTGACATTAAAATTAGCACATATACCAGGCTTGACACAACATGTTACAGAAAAGGAGCCCAAAATCACACCCACGGTCCATTCACAAGCTAACAGGAGCCACAGCCACTGCAGAGCGCCCTGCTTTGGTTTCCATGGGAACACACACTGTTTTACCTGTGAGGGATGGACAGGCCTCCATCCACAGCACCTTTAAGAGCCCCAAAAACTTTGTTCCCGGTGGTGGTTCTAGCCAGGCCGGCATCCAGGTAGCAGGTGAACGCGCCCGGCTGGCCGTCGATGCTCTCCACATTGAATTCATCTCCAGTCACCTCCACCTGGCCCTCGTAAACCTTGTCCAGGCCAAACTTGTTCAACAGCTGTGGAGGCACGAGTAAAAACACACTACTTCCAAAGCATTGGTAGGTAAACAGGCCATGCAGGGTCTCAAGAGCAGGCTGCCAGATGTTAACTCCCAAGGTAGACACATTTAACCAAATTCTACAAACACATCTAACTTAGAAGCATCATCCAAGGGTAGCATTAATTAAATCATTGCAAGGCTGCCAAACTTTACCCTGGTGGCTTGTAGGCGCAAGCTTCAGGGCCCTCCAACCATTACTCTGGAAATTAATACCTTTGAGGAGAGGCACATTTAAATGCCAGACTCAGGAATATACAAAAGCATAAATCATTTTATTCTGCCAACTGGATAGAGTCAGATGGGAGGGCTGGGACTCCCCTCACTTAGTGAGGTAATCTCACAAACAGGAGGGGGCCCAACAAACATGGACCTGCTCAAACATCAGCAGCTCCTTGTGGACTCCTGGCACCACCACCACCACACCAAACACGTTCCTCGGCTGCAAAAACGCCGATCTCAGTCACGTCAGCGGTAAACTGGGAGAGCGAGCCCAGATGGGGAACCCTAGGCAGAACGGGCCATCTTACCCTGCGAGCCAACAGCAGTCCAGTGCAGTAGGCTGCGGCATAGTTAGTGAGACCCACGGTGATGCCGTACTTCGGCAGCTCATGGGAGTAGGCAGCGCAGACAATCATGTCCCCTTCGATCTTGGCATAGGCGATCTGAAAGGGAGTGGAGCAAAGCAACGTCAGCCATTTAGCTTCCACCACCTCTGACGGACGCTTCAGACGTCCACCAGCTCACAGAACGCCACTTGAGATTCTCTGAAAAGGAGCGGACGACAGTGACCGTAGCAGGGCACAGCAGTGTGTCACCCACCTGGCAGATGATGTCCCTGTTGGAGAACCTGACGATCATCCTGTACTTGGGCGTGTTGTACTTGTTCTTGTCTTGAATGACCAGGCGTTTGCGGGCATAGTAGTCCGTCTTCCCCTCTGAAACGGACGAATGCAGACAGGAGCGCCTCAGCCTCCGCGGCACCGGTCCATGACATGCAGCCACCAAGAAGTGGTGGCCCTCCACACAGGAAAGGCTTTAAGGTGCAGTGACAGCTCGACAGTACGGGGCCCAGCGGCCAGGCACGAAAGAGGCACCTCACCTCTCCTCCTCCTGAACTTCACCTGGTACCTCTTGAAGTAGGACTTATTCTTGACTACTTTGACGAAGCCCTGGTTTAAAAAAAAAAGAGAAAAGAGAGAAAAGAGAAAAGAGCAGACATCCATAAAGGTAACTCAGTACAGAGGCCGTCCGGCGCACACAGGCCGAGTCGGGGTCGATTCCAGGCCGCTGACGAGCTCCAGATTAAAGCCCCGAACGGGGGGCTGTGAGCTTCAGCAGCTGGAATCGTCTTAACGACGACCCAGGAGGAGAAACTCGGAAACATGGCGCCTCCTAACACCGGGGCACCACCACCAGGACGAGGACTGACCCCGAAACGCGACGTCACACGCGGGGTACGGCCCGGCCACACGCCCGCAGGAGCTCGGCGAGCCCCGCGTTCGTGTGGCGAAGGAGCAGCCGGAGGGACGACGACCCGGCAGCCATTAGGCCACGTTGGAACGTCGTCCCGGCGGCGGACGTCAAGGCAGAAATCTAACACCATCGAGCCGCCTAAGAGCACCATCACGGCCGTCGAGCTGCGCGAAACGCACGGCTAACACCTTGCGCGCTGATATCGGCACACATTTTCGCACTTCACTGACCATTTCGTTGGTTTTTGGACCGCAACTAGTCCGGAGACCGAGGTCTACACACTCGGTTTTCGGTACTGCTGCGCTGGGGAAAAGAAAGTTGGCGGTGCGCATGCGCGGTAAATAGCGGCCCGCGAGCCGCCAAGAGCAGCTGCAGTGCTTACTGCCACCTAGGGCCGCGGAGGACCGCACTCATATCACGGGGAGGGGAGTCCGGCAAGCTCTACGGCGAAGCTTATTAATAAGCAGAGTCGGAAAAATTCCATAGAAATATTCAGAACCGAAATATAACGCAACATAGAAGGCGTTGATTCTTAATCCGAAAACTCCCGTTGCGTCTGCATTATAATTCAGTAAAAAAGCCAGAACGCACGTAATTGCTTCATGTTTTTAAACTTTCATGTTGCCTTTTATATTATTATTAATATATATATATTTGGATATGCTTGCCATTATGTTAATCTTGCGTATTGTAAAATGTCTGTGGTCGCCAGATTAGATGTCTGAATTTGGATTCAGTAATGTGGAAGCATGGAGTGTCAAAGCATGACAAACTGACATGCCTAGGTGTTTTGGCTGGCCGACGTACAAGTGTCCCCTGCAGTCCATTCAGTAGCCTGTACATTGTCCAATCAGGACCAGACATCATGCTGCATGACTTGAGAAGAATGCATCATCCAGAGGATCTCAGACCCAATCTTCACAGCACATAGCGTGGTAGTATCATATAAAGTGAGATTCCACAGTTTTGTTTATCAAGATCTGACCTCCTGACAACTGGAACTGTAGAACTGTGGCCATTGTAGGAGAACAAAAAAAATGTCAGAGGTGTAATTGGAATTGTTTTGTTCTGCTGATTAGAGAACATTTTGAGAGGCGAAATGTGAACAGGTGTGTTTCCATAATCTGAGGGTTAA
>JAACJT020000036.1:1846872-1883049 GCA_009936485.2 Gymnarchus niloticus
GCTAGCGATAGAAGTTGCCGTTTTACACTACTTAGCCCGGCTTAACAGAGCCCGGCTTAACAGAGCCCGGCTTAACATTTAACATAGTTTAGCTACCTGGCTTACAGCAAGGCACACAGGTGCTGGTCCACGTCAGCTTCATGGATCCGCATCTCGACAGTCGAAGGATGTTTCTGAGGTTCGCAAGGGTCGCTTCTGTGGTCGGGGGGGGGGACCAGTAAGCCATAGGAGAAAGTTGACATGAAACTGGGCTGGTGCTGCCTACCAGCAGATTGTGTTGTGCACCTTACAATTTCTTAGAACAGCCAAGAGTCAGTGTTAATTATATATGATTTCTGAAAATTCCTTTTACAGTGAGGGCCTTATGGGACTCACCAGCCCCTATGAGCGGAGAGCGTTTTCGATGTTGAACATTTGCACTTGGTCATGAGTTGTGTTGGGAATTTTAGATGACTAAACTGGGGTAAAACCGTGGGCAGGAAGACTTCATTTAGAAACATGCTGAATGATCTGGTTTCTTTTTCGTCTCCAACTGCTGCAAAAAATCATTGGACACTTGCGTGATTTCTCTGTAGGCACTCGTGCAAATCCCCATGGTGATTTTAATGCCCAGCCAAAGAAAATAGTTTAGTGCTGCAGTATTGCATTGGACTCCGGTTGCTTTTTCGTTTACGGTTAGGAATTCGTTGATCAGGAAGGTTCTGCAAATTGGAAAACTGACCACCTCCCCTAAATGCTTGGTCTTCTGGCTTGGTAGTTAGTGTGACATGAGCATCACAGGAATTTAAGCTATTTCAGATTTAGCCTCATCTTACCAAATGGCTTAAATGTATTGAAAGCGTATTACTGCATGTAAGGACATTGGTAGCTCATTTATGACCAATTCGTTCAGAGCAATTAGGAATGTGTTTAGCTCCTGTTCAGCTAACAGTTACCTAAAGGTTATAGTGTGTTGTCTTGACTGTACGTTTGGAGCGATTAAGTTGGTGTCCTTTGGCCACCTTTTCACAAACCACAAATCCATCCATCTTTCAACCCATTCCTAATCAGGGTTGTGGAGGTGCATGGTGCTCATCCCGGGCAGCATAGAGCACAAGGCAGGAGCGCTCTGGATGAGGTGCCAGGCCTTCACAGGGCACAGACACCAAATAAACACTTTTTGGAAAATTTAGCCACACGAATGGGGTGTACTTCAAAGTGAGTTTTACATGCCCCGAGTTAAATTGATTAAGTTGAGTTAACTAACCCTGATTGCCACAGTCAGTTGTAAATGGTATTATGATTGTGAGCTAAGATTTGTAGTACCTAACACTTGGAATTATGCCTCAAGAAACCTGGCTTTGTAGTACACCCCACAGGTAACCTAACCCAGTATCTTTGAATAGTGGGAGGAATCCAGAGCTCTTGGAAGGAAACTGCCAAACATCACACACAATGAGTTAAGGAGGGATTTGAACCCAAAGCTCTGGAGGCATGACGCAGCCGCACTACCCATTGAGCAGCTGTGTTGGCAGAAACCTCACATCTGTCTTTGATGAATGACTCTGTAAGCAGTTTCAGACTGGAATGAGGCTCTTTTGGGCTATTTCAGGCACTCCGGATTTTGATCAGCCTCCTTGATAAATACTGGCTGAGCCACATGTCCTCTGTGTTGTTCTTACACCTGTGTATGGAGCACACAGATGTGGCTGAGACAGCAGGTGGGTGTCTCTAGCTGTGGGCAAAAGTTCCACTTCAGAAAGCCCATGTAAACGGAGTTGATAAATGGTTTTACTTCCTGTGGCTCTGATTAATCGTGTTTATGTACACAGAACTAATCAGTCCAGGGTTGTGTGGTTGGGGGTTTTTTTTTTTTTTTTTTTTTTCCCCCACCCAGGATGAAATGGAGTCCGTCTTGTTCCAAATCCAGACTCACCCTTGTCTTGTCTGGCGTTTAAATTGAAGGATGGAATGAGGTGCATCCTCGCCTTACCTACAGGCTTAGCCGTGACAGCTGCCGATTCAGCCAATGAGAACCGTAATGTACTTTGCGATGTCTTCTGGGCATTAATGGTAACTGGTAGAGCTTTATCCAAGTTAAAATATTTTATTTATAGTGATGCATTTTAAAAGCTAAACTGAATGGTGGTCTTTATTTACTTGGTTTCTGCTATAGTTTTCGGTCAATAGGCGTATTCTGTCTGGTTTGTTTTGTGTATACGTACATCTGTATGGAGAGCAATCCAGTGTAGCTGTAGACTTCAGGAGCGCAATCTAAGTGGAAAGACTGCAGTTGCTCTCTCTGGTTGTAGCAGAATATTAATATTTATTTGAATGTATTTCTCTATAGCTTTATTAGTCTCTTCTGGTGTCACGCTTTCTTTTTTCCATGGCGGTGGTTGTTTGACATTTGGGCATAAAAACTAACTTCTCCTTTGGCCCTCATGTTAAACTGAGGAATGGTCTCAGCCTGTAAATGTTTTGTTTCCTTGGATTCATGTGATGGTTGATAATTAATTGCTTGGCAGTCACTTGTGACAGGAGTTTGTACCCCCCAGATCTAGAGTCTTCAGTTACCGTTGTCGTACCACAAGTTTGTTCCAAAATAAAATAGCAGTGTTTGTAATCAGTGAGTGATTAGTCTAACTCAGTTATTGGTGTTGTCAGAGATGCTCTTTCAGTAGATTTATGGATTTGAATGCTTGCAGAAATACCACAAAAGGATCGTCTTTAATGTCGTGTGCAGTTGGTGTATTGATGAAGGGTTTCTCCAAATGGTTGGTTCTCAAGAGGCTTATTTTTCAAAAGGTTTATTTCACGTGTAGGAATAACTCTTTCTTCTGTCCATAGAGTCAAAACTGCAGGAGGCTGAATTTGTCAAATGAAATCCTCAAAGCTCTTTGTGTGCCTTAAGAATCGCTCTGTTGGCATGGAGCCTTCAGTGTTTGCCTTTCTGCATAATTCAAACACATTTGCTGATTATTTTTCAGAGGCTCTTCTGTATTCTGTTGCGCGTGTATATGTATGGGGAGGGGATCTGGGTGCGCATGCATGTGTAATGAAGTGCGTCGTCATTGTGTGTAACCCTAGCACTAGGCCATATATGTACATGGACATTCCTGCACTGGATTCAGGAATTCCTGTTTGCTATCAATCCATTCTGTGCTTTCCTGCAGGGTATTTGGGTTATTGCTGAGTATGTCAAGGAAATGTAGACCACACTGTTGTCATTAATCCTCAGTGCAGTGTGTGTAATGTAATATCTTCGTATATACCAGTATGTGTGAAGATATTACAAGTATGATTTCTCTGTTCAGCAGTCAGTCTGTCTTCAATCAGAGAAGTTTTCTTTGTCCCTGTCTGTTTTGCTTGGACTGTTTGGCGTGAATCTGCTCTGGTTAAAGACAGTGACCGTTTAACAGATCACCAGCTGCCAGTTTCTGTGGTAAATGTTTTGTCGTTTGAGCAGGCCGTTTGTTCCATCAGCGAAGGCAAAATAGTAGCATCATCCATCTTATCTTAATACTCAAAGGAGCCTAAGCTTTATTTTCTGAGTCTTGGTACTTCCGTGTGCCAGTTCTGTCCTCTTTTCAGGTTTCGGCTCATTCATGTTAATCTGCTCCTCAGTGACTCTTAAATTATTGTGACTTTTTTTGTCTGTGTTTTGCTGATGTACTCTTAGGAGCAAGAGCAGCTAGGGCCTAATGTCTGTGCATCACCCCGGGAAAGTGTGTTTTTTTTTTTTTTGAAGTTACATATTTGGCACTCTTTATGATCTATCTTTTGTGCTTGTGCCTTTCTCAGAGATCTGGTTCCTTATTTCTGTGTGATGGGGGGAAAAATATGGAAGGCAATCCTTGAAGTTTGAGAACTGCATCAAAGGAAACTCGTCCCTGATGTTCTTCCTGATTAGGTGCCATTTTCCCACCGTGATGTCATCCAAGCACGGCTTCCTTGGGCCCTGGTTTTGGCTTGTTGCGTTTCGGGGTGGTGTCCAATCAGAACGTGCCGTGTGGTGACAGTGTTCCTAAAGCCTCCTTCCATTGTGTGACGAGCCAGAGTGGTGCCAGCCGAATTCTCTTCTACCCAAGCTGCTAGAAATGAGCTTTTCTTTTTGGTTGCTGGAACTGTCACGTAGCATTTTGGAGTTGAAGCCTTTGTAGGCGAGGCCTTCTCATGCTTCCCTGTGGGAGGGTGCTGGGAACCCTCCGGCTTCTGCTGTGAAAGCATATGGGGTGAAGGGGCCTCACGGGGGCTCAGGTTGTTTCTCCACGTGTCCGTCCATCCGTGGGGCTCTGGTGCATCTGGTGACGTCCTTAATGCTTATCCGAGCTAAAAGAATCAGTTCCAGCTGGCTTTGTGTGTGTGTGTGTGTGTGTGTGTGTGTGTGTGGGGGTTTTTTTTTTGTTTTTTTTTTTTCTGTCCTGAAACTCGATCGGCACATAGAGGTCCTCCATCAGCTTGTGGCAGTGCATGCTGCCTTCCTTTTTTCGCTGTACAAGTTTCGGGTTGATTTTCCTGACTTCGGACCCCCAAGCTGGACTTGCAGTATGATTGGATCGAGGTGTTTCCTCAAACCGTGCTCCTGTCACCATTCAGGGAGGGAAGGGCCAGTCCTGTTAATCTGTTTTGTGTGACTTCTGTCACCTGGGAGGACTTTGCAACGATCACTAGTGCTGACTCTCTTATTGTTCCGATTTAAGAAGTGACAACTCTGTTGTTGTTGTTGGGGAAACAGGCCTTTTCTGAATGGTGGTCCCTTGCATTAAAATTCCTTAACTCCTAATAAGTGTTTAGTAGGACCAGTGTAATGGAGTAAGGTAATGTTTATCCTTAGGTGGTTTATGGAGACATTTAAAATGTAATAATGGGCTCTGATTGCCGGCGTGATGTTCGTTCCTCTTGGTCGTCATTGCTCCAGGCTTTGACACTTTCGGGAACCCCTGCAGGCCAGGAGTGCCATCGCGTGTCCCAGCTCAGGTGGAGGAGGATGGCCTCGCACCTCTTGCAGTGTGTGTGCTGTCGCTCTCCCTTCGCCTTTCGCTACAGATCGCTATGTTAATTGGTGTCCACTGTGCCTGTGATACCCAGGGTCACCCAGTCTGTATCTGTCCTCATATTGTCATTTGTTTTTCATTTTCAGCCTTGTTGGTTTTGGGGGACCATAGAATTTCAGTGTTGATTCACTGTTGCCTCAGTTGAGTGTGTGGATGAAATGTGCTATATAAGCCTTTTTTTTGAAGAATTTTTCTGGGGGTTATGATTATTCTGATGGGGTTTTATGGGCTTGTCAAAGGATGAATTGTGATGAATTCATCTGTTCCTTTTCACAGCTCTGTCAAATAATAGTTTGGACACATCTGCTGTATGTAGAGCTGTCAAATTCTAAACAGAAACGAGTGCCATCATCCAGCAGAGGGAAGACAAGTGAATAATTACGCTGGCCCTTGACATTTTTTCAGAGGCTCTAGGCGAGTTTACTTGTGGAACCAAAAAAGTAACACCAGCATGGAAAGATTGATTTTTTTTTTTTCCTTTTTCAGCTCTTTGGACTGGAAAGGAAGCTGGCAGAGGCGAATACGAGTTTTTCTGTTGACGAGAAGTTTGAGAGCTGGCAAAGCTGGCGGCTTCCCTCACCGTGCATTTTTCCCCACTATACTCCATCCCCACGTCAGCTGGTTCACCAATGCCTGTCATTTCAGATGCTGCCTTGTACCTTCATCTCAGGTTTGCCAAGACCTGTCTAGACAGCCCCCAGTTCTCTGGGGGAACAAAGTTACTTGGGTCTTAAAAACATGTTGCGTTCTCTTTCAGTACTTCACCATATTGCTGCTTTAGCAAGGTTTTAAATTTTGAAATTTGGGAACATGTCTTCCTCATTTGGAAACAAGTGCCTTTCATTCATTTGTTGGTATGCAAAATTGGGAACAACGTCTCTAGGGTAATGAAATGGCAGATAAGAATTAAAACGGCTTCCTTCTTATTGGGAATTTGAAGGCAGAGAGGTGTTCATTCAGCTGAGGGCAGGGCATACAGTGGGTGAGCTTCCTGTTTTTTCTTTCCTTTTTGGTCCTGTCAGTAGGTGGGATATCCCAGTGGCCAGCTGTTCTGGAGGAGCGTAGTTGGCTCCCCTGGCCAATGAAATTCAGGCAGCAAAAAATAGCCCGTCAGCAGTAAGTGTAGTCAGGATGATGAATAATGAGACTCAGTCTGTATTTTTCACTTCCCTCAACTGGGTTTTTCAGAAGAAGCCACGGTGTGGTGTTCAGGTGCGTTCCACCCTGTAGAAACGTCTGCGTTTTCCTCCTCTGTAATACGCAGCTCCTCAACTTATCTCCTGCTTCTGCCGTAGAGGTGATATCCATGAGGCTGATCATTCGTCTAAAGCTTCTCCACTTTCGAGGGTCTATTCACTGCTTTGAATGGCATGCTGGCCCCCTCTGGGGGTGCAGTGTGTAGATGGTTTGCCTGCTCTGACATCACATTTCTGAAGAGTGCGTGCTTTGTCACTGTGCAAGAATGCCAAGGCCCATACTGTCTTGGAATTTGTGCGCAAAACAGCCAATTCCTCACTTCAAAAACCTATGCTGACATACAACCCTTTTGTGGTTGATCTTGGTTTAAAATAAGGGTATGAATGCACCAAGTCTTAGGCAGGCAAAGAAAGTTTGCAATATTTGCAGTTATCGTCCAGTATATCCACTAGCACCTCATGAAGTTTACTAATTGAGTACTGTGACGTTGAATGGCTGGAGTAGGCCGAGGAGACATTTGGAACCAAAGCTGTTTATTTCTCCATCCAGCGAAAGATCAAACTTTTTGGGGAACAGAGGAGACTTTACTGTATGGGTGTTTATTTGTGTGCTTGTGTGGAGACAGTGTGTACCAATGTCAGGGGCATGGTGGCTCAGTGATTGGCACTGTTGCCTTGCACCTCCAGGGTTGGGGCTTTGAATGCTGCCTTCACTCAGTGTGCGTGGAGTTTCCATGATCTCCCATGCTTTGCAGCTTGGCATCTTGTCCACTGCAGCCTTTTGCCCTATGCTGCCTGGGATAGGCAGTGGTGTTTTTTTTTTTTATTTTTTTTTTTTTACTTTTTACAATTAATCAATTTGCAAACAATGAACTTCATACATAATTTGGTCTAAATTCTGAGCAGTTGTGTGTGTTTAAAATGTGCAACTAAGTCATGAATAGATCATAAAGCTGTTGGAAAATGGTCATAGTTAAGCTTAACTCTACTGTACTTGTAGCAAAAATTTTTGCAGGGTCTTTGAATTAAAAGCAGAAGTAATCTGAGGTTCTGGGAGCTACAGGTATAGATTTGTGTCGCCCCTGTTGATGCTTTTGGCCTTTGGACATGACCTTTTCTATACAAGTTTTTACTGTGTGTTGAGATGCTCAAGGAAAACTGTAAACGTGTGTATGCATCATTGCCTGTTCTGTGTCGTGTGGGACATGATTCTGTTAGTGGTGAACCCCCCGAGTCAGCTGTGAAAGTCCAGTGCGGTGACATTTCTCCAGTGAGAAACCTCTTATTTACTGTCATTTGGCAGATCTTGCTCTGTGGTTAAGCATAGGTGTGAGTCAGAAATTCATTCTCCTCTGCTGTATTAATTTCAGTGGGAGTACTATGAGTACTATGTTCATTCCAGGATATGCAGTACACACATTAAAGGTTCTCACTAATTTGTATCCTGCAGGATCCCAGCAGAACATAACCTGGCTCTGCCAAAATTGTCAACTGGGCTTTACAGGCGCATATATAACTATAATGGGTATATATTGGTCATAATGTCTGTGTCCAATAGCTCAAGAAAACATCCCCCCCCCCAGGCCTGTAGTGCAACATATAGGCAGGAAGTGATGCCGGGACAAAAAGAGGGGGGTCACTGTAATTTAAAGGTGTAAAACACAGGACAGTGTAAGAGCTGGAGCTGAACTCAAGGCTGCTGTATATAATGCCAGTTATCAATGAATGAAAGAACAGTGGCTGAGAATTCGGTAAAACCTACAGCGGCGAATCATTGTGAGTGAGGACAGCTGTATGGTGATTACAAGCTTGTCTGATCCACCTTTTTTAGCTGCACCGATTTAGATGCTCTGATCTGTGCTTTTCCCACTTGGAGGTCTGGTAGCAACCCACGGGTCTCCTGCTTCTGGGGTGCTGATTTGTGTGCCAGGAGCAGCTAAATCGGCACCTCCTATTGAGCAGGGTGGGAATGTGACATTGGTGGAGGTTGTATCAGGCAAGTGTGTAATGACCCCAGGGTGGGTTTGTAGGGCCTCTGAGATGTTCCCTCCCTTTTTCTTGGCCTGTAAACACAAATGGTTTGGGCTTGGTCAGTCATGATTCACCCCCAGATTCATTGTATAAGGGCTGATTATTTAAAATGCCTGGGCTGTGGCGGGGGGTTAGAGGCAGCCTGGGGCTGGAGCCCGTCAGCGCTTGTAAAAGTGGCAGTTGCCTTGGAGGAGGTCCTGGCTTTACCAGGGTCTTGGGGCCTGGAACCAGGGGCTGGGGTTGGTGGCCAGCCTGCCCACAGGGCCACCAGCTGAGGGGGACCTCCTCTCTGCGCTCTCATATTACGTCATCTGGGCAGCGCCGCTGCTAGGAGCAGCAGAAAGCAGACCGAATGGCTGCTGGTTCGGCTCCAGCAGGAGTTGAAAGCCTTGCTGTAAAACGTGTGTTGGTGTCTGGGTGACTCTGAGTGACCTCAGTTTGAGGAACTGGGCACATTCTGTTAGAGGCTTCCTGCTGTACTGGGAGGATCTGCTGTAGGGTGGCTGTAAAGGAGCTGTCATACGCATTTTGCAAAGTGAGCAGGACGTGAACGCTTTTGGCAATGGCCATTGGGTTACCAGCTAAGACGCTCACCTCCTGAGGTCTGGGTCTGGTGTCATTTTCAGCTTGGAAATGTACTTGGGGCTGGTGGGAACTGCTCCAGCCCTGGGCTTTGTGCTGTAGTTTGAGAGTTCTCTCTGTTCATAGCTCTTAGGTTGTAAACCAGTTTGGGCTTTGTTTATTTAAGGTGTAGCTATTCTTAAAGGAAAACCCAAAACATTGGGAAAAAGTGAGCTGCTTGACGAAATGCTTCTAAAAATATTTCGAAACAGAACTTTCACAACCGAAGCCATATGTTGACTCATTTTGGAGGTGTGTGTCCCTCTACAGTGTGTGCAGTTTGGCTCTGCTGTTCACTGGGCTTCCTTTGGGAAAATCAGACAGAAATTCGAAGTACAGATGGGTAGGTGGTCTCGTTCCAGTGGAATTAGGAAGGAAAGAAGGCTCAGAGTGCGAGTCTCAGAGCTGGTGGGGGTAACTCATCACCTGTGACTTTCCCAGCAAATATCAGTGGTCTGGCTGGCATGGACTTTCTAATGTTGTTTTCTGAAAAGCACTGGAAAAATTCAGAGATGACAGCAGAGCTAAAATTATTTCATGACTCCTCACCCCTGAACCCCCAATCAACATATTTTCAGCTGTGTTTTTGAAAAATAAATCCCCCGGCTCGGCTGCGTCTTTGCGGCTGCACAGCTCTGCCCTGCTTTCGGTTTCGCCGCACTGGGCCAACATGCGACTTCCTACGGGCCCCCTGGCTGCTCGACAGGTGCTTTCCAGATCTGGCTTTTCCACGGGGCACGCCGAGCCGCGGTGACTGCTGCTAGGCTCCTCCCTTGAGTCCCTCTCTACCTGAGGAGCTGACGGTGAGAGAGAACACATCTGCTCGGTTTGAGAAGCACGTTGTGCTCCTCCGCTGCCGACAGCAGGATGGGCCCCAAGCATCAGTAAAAGGGGCGGGCGGCCGTGTGACTGCGGCAGGTAGTAATGCATCGTATTGTGTCTTTTAGCCTGTATGAGCTGCTCAGTATCCTTAATGGTATATTGTGTGAGTTATTGCTTGGGTTGAAGCTGCAATGTTATCATCATGGTTTTTTAAATGTTTGTGCATGTCTGAAGTTTCCTTTCGTGAATGCTTGGCTGGGCGACCTGACCTGCTTGTGTGGTATGATGGGCCAGGTAACCTGCTAAATGACTTCCTTCAGTGATCGGTGTTATTTAGACCCGCTAGTGGCTTCTTCCCACCAGTGAATTGTTAGTGGGATGCCGTGATGGGGTTCGGGTTCTGTTCTGGGCCCACACGTATCCTGCTCCCCTGTTAAGCGAAGTCGAATGAGACCAGTGGGCCGTGAATCTTCTGTTTCCTGCCAGTGGTTTGTCTCCAGTGTGCCGGTGACAGCTGTTTTTGTCTCCCACCTTGTCCTCCATCTTCCTACCTGTCTCTGTCTCGCCCGAGCTTCTGCCCACATACACTGTTTACATGTGTGGGCTGCCCTGCTGCACCTCCCCCAGTGTTGAGGCAGGCAAGTCTCTGGCCCATAATAGCAACACCGAACAAGCTGTCCACTACTCAGACTCCAGGAAATGCTGGCGGTTTCAGTGCTCTGCTGGGTGGGGGTGTTGATTGAAAGGGCGTTCTGCTGACCCTAGACCTGCTTGGGGCTACTCATGTGACCCCTGGCTCAGTCAGGAAATGATGCGGTCCATGTGTCATCTTGGATACCTCCCTTGGTGTTTAGTGTTATCCTTGCCTTGCTGGTTGTGTACTATTGTTCTGCGCTTCCCAGAAATTAATAGGATTGGTTCCTGTTCTGGCAGCCTTTTGAGGCCTGTGGTCTGGGGTCCAGCGGGTCCTGGGCGAGCTGACAGTAGAACCAGCTCGGAGTTGTACTTCAGCACTGGCCGTGTCAGCATAGAACCCAAGCTGCTTTGGACCTTCAGGCTACATCACCAGTAAATTTTTGGCATCAGGTTTGTGGTTTAATTTGCACAAAGACATAGCAAGAGTCAAATGTGCTGAAAGTTGTGGATTTTTTGCTCTTAAGGGCATTTTGGTTTTAATGAGGTTGTAAAATGCCATAAAAGGAAAAAGCAAAGAATGTGCTCAGTATAGAAAATGTGGCCCTGGAAACCTTTCGGCGTTGGCCTTTGCAAGTGAAACTCGAGTCGTGCTGCAGTGTGTGGGAGCTCACCTGTCATGATCCCTCCCTACCTGCAGGTGGCCTCATAGCTTCTTCCCTTCCCTCTCCCTGCAGGTGGCGGCAGACAAGGTTGCAGGCAAGCTGAGTTCTACTCTCTCATGGGTGAAGAACTCCGTGTCCCAGACTGTCAGTCAGATGGCTAGCCAGGTGGCCCCCCCCTCCTCACTGCACCCCCCGCCAGCCACCAGTGCGTCGTCCCTGCACAGCCCCTCCCCCGGCCTGTCGACGCCAACCCCGTCGTCGTCGTCCTCGCCCTCCCAGCTCAGCCCAGATGAGGTGGAGCTCCTGGCCAAGCTGGAGGAACAGAACAGGTAGGCTGTGAACACTGGGGGTCCTGACAAGGAGCTAGTCATCAGAGCCTGGTGTGGGTGGGTTAGGGGCTGGGGGGTGCTGCCACTCCCTGGGGAGGGGGTAATGAATTCTCTTCTCTGCAGTTTAGGCTGTTACTGGGCCTCTATATCAGAGCATTTCACCGGACAACTTTCCCACACACTGTACCTCCTCACCCCCAACCCATTGCTTCCTCATGTCTGATGGGGGAGGGGGAGCATGGTTTGTGTTTTCAAGAGCAGAGCTAGTTGGACAAAAAGGTATTTATTGGTGTATTTCCTAAGCACATGGAGGATGGGCCCAGACGGCACCCAAGTGTTTGTGAGAACCCAGGCCATGACATTCACAGACAGCTGTGTGAGTCTGCGAGAGGCTAATGTCCCTCTTATCGATCCTGAGTCAGTGAGGCTCTTGTCACCCAGAGAGCCCCATAAGACAGGCAGGATAAATGGGCCCCCTGTCCCAGGATCCGAGAGCAGAACACATGCGCTAGAAAGCCAGACTATTTGTGGGTTGACCTGGGGATTGGTGACCCTTGTCCCTTAAAAGGGACAGCTGTGCCCTTTGACTCGGTACGTCACCTCTCTGTCCGCTCTAACAGATTCGCAACTCGTGCTCATCTGGCGTACTCCAACCCAGAATTCTCTGCTCCTTCCGCTGTCTCCCATAGGCTTTTAAATTGATGCCAAATACAGTTCTGTGCTGGTGGAGAGTTGGTTTTTGAAAGGGCTTTTAAAAAATAACATTGAGGACTTTTCCCCCCGCAATAAAATATGTGGTTTTTGTGTCTGGTAAGGGGAATAATCGCTGCCTTCGCTTCTTGATTCGTCGTGATAATCGCTTTTTTGCTGCTAGGTAACCTAGAACTCTGAAGCTGCCATCCCCTCTCATTCTGAGCATGCCTGAGCTCTACATCAAGTTCCATTTCTCTGTTTCTGTGCCCTGTTTGCTGTTCTTAAGCCAGCCTTACAAGTAGAAAAATTTTACTATTTTATTTTGCTTTCTGTTTTTTGCTTGCTTTTTTTCTAACAGCTTATGTTAGACGTGATGAGTAATGTATAATTTTAGCATCTCTCAATCTGTGATTAGTTTAGCCTGTGATTTACATAGTCTAACCAATATATGACAACACTGAGTTTCAAGTTGACATCACACAGCCTTGTGTGACTTTGGATGAATGGTGGCGTTTTGTTGTGTGATCAGGGTCTGGCTGACAGACCAAAGCAGCTTCCTCCTCACGTGGCGGAGAGCCTGTGTCCACGACCGGAAGTGTTCCTCTTAGTGGTTCGCTCACCGTGCAGGACTGCAGTGCTGAGCTCGTAGGTGCCAAAGTCCTGCTTGCTTTTATTTGGCAGCGGATTCCACTGAAGGCACCTTTAGGTCTAGTGTTGGGATGGCAGGCGGTATAGGCTGATGGCCAGCAGGTTACTGAGTCCCCATGCCCTCCCGGGTGGTGAAGATGTTCCCCTGTTTCGGGTGGTCATGCTTTCTCGAACCCCACGTCTATCTATTGCTCTTTCACTAAAAATGGCTGCTCCTTAACCCTGCCAGTCCCCTTTTGCTGTTGTGGGCTGGATTTTTGCAGCGTCTGCAGTCAGTCCTGAATGATGGATTGATCCCCAGTGCCGGGCAGTATTTCCTCCTGTGTGCCCGACCTCCACAGTGGGCACGGGGGTACTGTTTCACGTGTGCCCCCAGTGGAACAACGATATGACAGCATGGCTAATTTTCTTTCTGATTAACTGAGGCTATTATTCCGTCGGGTCCTAAAACTGCAGCAGTTAAAAATGTGAGATAACGGATATTGGCTTAAGTCAGGCCCAGACAGTAATGAACTCTAAGGTGATTACATCCAGTAACAGAGTCCTCTACTTTCTGTGTTCAGAGCACAGATTCCTCACGTTCGGTCCATAGTCAGTTTGCGCCCTGCGGGGTAAAGGTTTGCAAGCTCTGTGTGTTTCCGTGTGTGTGTCAGAGTTGGCGTTCCACCCTCTGCCCTTTTGAGCTTTGGTTCAGCCCAAGCCACAGCCAGCATTTTGAGATTACAAACTGCTTTTTGCCTGGGCTTCTTTCCTGCACGGCTTCTCGAAGGCGGCATGAGCCTCTCATGGTAAGAGTCTCCTCCTGCACCACACTCTCTGTTCCGGACGCCTCGTCTATGTAATATAGCCTGTGAAGATGACACAGCAAAGCCTTTGTAGCCAGAAGTATGCTCTCCCCATAATCTTCAACTTGGTCCTTGGATTTGATGCTGAGTGACGTACTCTGTGTTCAGGCAGCTAAGGCAGATGTTTAACACCTGGATATGTAGATTTAATTGTGGTTCTTGGCGCTTAGTGTATTTTCTTCTGGATAAAAATGGTCCTCTTGTTTATTTGGTTAATGTTTTGTGGAAAACGATTGTGGGTACAGTGTCATGGGTTGTTTATCATGTAGCTCATGTCCTACAGAAGAATGCTTGTGTGCAGGTAACTTTCCTGATATGTTAGGAAAAAAGCAGCTGAAAGTGAGGCTTTGTGAAATATTCAACGATGAGTGAAGGTCAAGATCCTGCGGGTTAATGAAGGAGGTTAGGACTGACTTTGTGTAGCCTGTCTGAAGTTCTGTTTGCTGTTGTGTCTGCTGCCTGTATTGATCTGGTCTTGCTGAACTTTTTAATGTGGAAAAGATCATTTTGAGGCATAAAAAAAAAAGCTATTCTGATTTTTATTTTTGCGTGGTTCAGATTGATGTACAGCTCATGAAACGTAACCCTGACACTGAATTGTTACTGTAAAATCTGTTCCTGTGCACTGCTGCTGTGTACAGTAACATTGCCACAGAGTCTGTGCTGTCAGTATGATTTCATTGGCTTTTGCTCACAACAGAGGCTTTGGATTTATGGCTCGGACTTGCAGCCTGTGAGCCTGAATTCCGTTGTCATTAAGCCATCGCCTCGCTTGTCCCAAGGAGCCCCATGGTGATGCCTCTGCGCTGGCTGCCTTTTCCGGGCTCTGGTTTCTGTTCGCAGTGTTTCGTGTCACCGCCAGGCATGGGATCTCATTTCTGCCTCTCGACTCGACGACCGCGCCGCGCCGTCCCGCTGGGCTAAGGCCATGCCGAAATGCGTGCGTTTCAGGCAGACTCAGTTTATTTTGCCTATAAAACAGCCACATTGAATTCATGGCAGGCCTCCGGCCCGGTTTTTACGTCAATGTTGTGCATTAGGGATAGCATCTCGACGCACTGGCAGTGTGTGGTGTCTTCAGCTTAAACGATGGGACGCCTGTGTGGCTTTTTGCCTCTGTGATTTAAGGGATGCCCAAATAAGGAATACATGAATACAAGCGGCTGGCTGACTTATCCAGCTGGCGGTGTTTTTCCCCGATCAGCTGCCACTGTAGCAGGTAGTGAACATGAAGCCCAGCACCCCTGTGAGACCTGGAGGGGTGATTTAGGAGGTTATCCTGTGAGTGCTGTTAGCCGGCCTTCTCACCCCAGTGCTGCAGCTTTCCTGTCTGGCCAGGAGCTTCTCTGCTTGACTGGACTAATTTTTACGCCCTCTTAACCCATTCAACCTGCTGACTTAGCAGCATCTCTTGGCGCTCAGATGGCACAGCTCCCGGAAAGAACGCCAGGATGAAAGACTGGCTGCTCTGGTGTGAGACGTTTCGCCCTGAAGCCGGCCATGTTTGGCAGGCTCGTTCTTCACTCACCCCTAGTACACAAGGGGCCCCCTGGGAATTGGTTAGAAACACAACTCACTTGAGCTCAGTCTTAACAGAGCCTGAGGTCCAAAGAGAACATACCAAGTCGTTATTTTTGGGGGCGGGCGTTCACGTTGTAACCCCTTAAAAACATTCCAACTTGAATGTAAATATTTCTACTCTTAAGTAAATATTCATATCTGAAAGTAAATAAGAATATTTACCTATGAAGACCCTCCCTGAAAATTTCAATCTTTCTGTTCCTTTTTGAAGTTGACACAACTACTGGTACTTCAAATCTGAGAACCAGTTGCTTAGTTTAGTCTTTAGTTTGAGTGCTGTCCTCTAAAGGGTCTCATTTGGTTGCTTCCCCTGTTTTCGACGGTCATGCAGACAGGTCTCCTTTCACTGTATAAAAAGTCCTTTTCGCACTGGATGTCATCAATCTTGCCGAGTTGCATCAGCTTGTTTGTTGAGGGGGAGCCTTTCTCTGCCACAGCCATGCCTTCCTGCCCTGGGAACAAAATGGCTTCCTGGCACACCTCAGAGGGCCTTGTCGGGGGGGGGGTTTGTGCACGGTCCTTTGGCCAAACTTTCGTTAGCGACTGCGATGCAACGTCGTCTTTCCACCGATGAATATTTAACTCTGACATTTGATGCCTGGTAACGGTGGGAATGAACTCATTTATCATTGATTACATTTAAATGAGCTCCTCCGTCGACTCTTACCGTGCCGTAATGCCATCGTTCAGGCCGGGGTGGACCTTTTGTTCTCCGCTTCGACTCTTAGTTGGACAGCGAGCGGTGTTGAGGACTCTGACATCAAGCCGCCATGTTTACGGTGGTGCTGCCACAAAGGTGTCTAAATTCGGTGCCCCGTCTGGGACAGGAGATGCGGCGGTTAAGGTCATGGACAAGAGTAATGACGAAGATAATGGTCGTCTGTCTGTCAGTTGCCTCATTTAGAACCAGTTCTCTGTCTTCCCCCTTAGGCTGCTAGAGACAGACAGCAAGTCCCTTAAGTCTGTGAATGGCTCACGACGCAACAGTGGCTCTTCGCTGGTCTCCAGCTCCTCGGCCTCGTCCAACCTCTCCCACCTGGAGGAGGACTCCTGGATCCTGTGGGGCCGTGTTGTCAACGAGTGGGAGGATGTGCGGAAGAAGAAGGAGAAGCAGCTGAAGGTAAACGGCCTCCTGGGACCCCCGGTCTCGGCTACGGCGGTAATGTGGTTTGGCATTTTTAATTAATGATCCTTAATGAGTTTAGCACGGGGCTGCCAGGCGTGAGGCTGTGTGCTGTTTTCTGTCGCTGCCGTTAAAGGTGATGTTTAAGTGATGATACTGTAATCTGATCGGAAGCTTGCTAATTGCCTGACTTAATTTGGTCACTGGGCTTGATTTAATGCCTTTGTTTCTGTTAATTTTAGATCTTGCAGCTGTTTTGAAGGTTTAAATTCTCAAAGTGACGGCTTCAATGGGAGCTGAAACCCCTGGCTGTGCCCTGTGCATTCTCAGCTAGACCCCTCTTTATTTCACTCTTTTCAGATGCTTTCTCATCTCAGCTAGTCATGGGGGCTGTAGACCTCTCAGCAGTGTCTGTGGACTCCTGTGCTTGCTGATGAACTCTGGTGATCTTTACCCTGGGTTTAGCGGCTTAGCCCCCTTCTGCTGGCCCAGCGGAAGCATCACGGTGAAATGGCTATAAGCTGTGAAAGGACATATAGATGGTTAGAAACAGCAACATTTGTGTGGCTGAACTTTTGGACTGGTATGCAAAGTGAAATGCAGAGTAATTCTTTGCGTTTCAGGTGAATTTCCCAGTTGCACTTCACTGTAGTCACTCAGTGATTCAGCGTAGTCGAGCTTGATTAGCGTTTCTGTTGGAAATATGGCTGCATAAGAATTAGTTCCATACCCTACAATGACTGTTCCTGTGGGGGTCCCACATATCACAGCCCTGGTCCAGTCTAGGCTTGTGGCACTGAGCTTTGCTCTTGTGGCTGTTGGGCAGAAGTTGAGTCTGTATGTGGAAAGGAAGCCAAGACAAGTTTCACTGTTACATGTTCTGGAGAGCACAGTGAAAATCTTGTGCCAGAGTTGCAGGGGAGGGGACAGGGTATGGGGGGGGGGGGCATGGGACAGTGCAACACAGACGGCCGGGTAATGGGGGGGTTACAGTACCGCCATGGGTTTGGTGGGTTACTGAGGCCTTCTGAGTCTGCTTGAGTGTTCCTGGTGCCTGCGGAGGCCAAGCCGTTCTGCATCATCAGTGCCATTTCCGTGTTTTCTGGCCAGGATCTGGTTCGGAAAGGCATTCCCCATCACTTCCGTGGGATCGTCTGGCAGCTACTGTGCAATGCCCAGAACATGCCGATCAAGGAGCAGTACTCAGAGTTGCTGAAGATGACGTCCCCCTGCGAGAAGCTGATCCGCAGGGACATCGCCCGCACCTACCCCGAGCACGAGTTCTTCAAGGAGAAGGACAGCCTGGGTCAGGAGGTGCTCTTCAATGTCATGAAGGTAGGCCAGTCAGAGAACAAGCCAGTATACATCCTACCTGGTGTCATGACGTTAACGTTGCCTTCACACATCCAGCCAGTCTAATCTGGCTAAAAGGCTTGGGCTGGAATGTGCTGTTGGTATGGACGTTCCAGACACTCGGACGTCGGAGGTCTGCTCTGGCACTGTTACCACATGGTTAATATTTATTTTTAGCTCCATCTTTAATAGCACACGGCAGAACCTGTCGCCGGTGCTTTAACGGGGAGGGTGGCGGCGAGCGATCGGCCTGTCGGAACCTCTTAGTGCGAGCTCGCACTTTGCCGTGATTGACATGCGAAGCAGAGACAAAACTCCTCCAGCTGTCTTGCGCGGTGGGTCGTTGGCCGAAAGCGCTGCTGGCGGAATATCGTTCCTCAGGCCAACAGCAGGGCACAGGCAGGCTGGACAGAAGACAATGCAGATGGGTTGACATTATACACACCTACAGACTCCTGTCAGCTTCTTTCAGTTTGTAGAATTATGGAACTGTTTCTTTAAAAGCCTCTGTGACTATTGGTTTACCTGGTGATCCTGTCCTGATCAGCTGCATGATAAGTGAAGCAGGTACCCAGCAGTCTATGCTCCCATGATGTCACTTCCTGTTCCAGGCTTACTCCCTGGTGGACCGGGAGGTGGGCTACTGCCAAGGAAGTGCCTTCATTGTGGGGCTGCTGCTCATGCAGGTGAGGTTCCATTTCTCTTGTCACCACAGCGGTTCTAGCTCTGCCGATGAAACGGCTGGTGTCAGCGTTCTGTCCCGCTGAGCTGCTCCCTGTGTTCCTCCAGATGCCCGAGGAGGAGGCCTTCTGTGTTTTTGTGAAGCTGATGCAGGAGTACCGTCTACGGGAGCTCTTTAAGCCCAGCATGGCTGAGCTGGGTCTCTGCATGTACCAGTTTGAATGTATGATTCAGGTAAGGCCCACCTCTAGGGGGCAGCAGTGAGGTCAGTCTGTTTTTGAGTCTATTTCAGAGATATGTACCATTTCCTCATTCAAAACGATTCGCCCAACAAAATGCAACTGGAAATTGGTTGTGGGTTTCTGCTGGAATGGATCTTATTTGGGGTCGCATCAGAACCGTTGCCCCCTGGGAGTACCAGTGCGCAGTTTGTTGCTCAGTGGGTTCAGGATCTGCCTTAGGGCGGTCATGGGTTCAAGTCCCGTGACTAGCAGAGTATTGGTATCACCGTTAGGCCCTAGAACATGGCCTTTGACCCCAGAACCACTTCCTCTCTCCTGTAAAGGTGTGTAAGTGCTTTTGGGAGACAAATACACACCTTTACAGAAGAGAATATCTGTCCCATGGAGAGCCAGGAGGTGTACGTTAAGAATTCCGGTGTACTAGTGCTTTTCGTGAAGATGGCGTATAAAGTATGGCTTATAACTTCTTGCGTTGAGTTCCTGGCAGTGGGAGGATGGTGGGTTGTCCTAAGCCCACCTTCCATTCCTGGGTTCCCCTTTGTACCCCCTGCCCCCCAGGAGCAGCTCCCCGAGCTTCATATGCACTTCCAGGCCCAGAGTTTCCACACCTCGATGTACGCCTCCTCTTGGTTCCTCACCATCTTCCTCACCTCCTTCCCTCTGCCCGTCGCCACTAGGATCTTTGACATCTTCATGTGCGAGGTGAGTGACTGGCCGCCGAGTCTATCTCCTGTAAATGTGAAGCTCCTGTCTGACTGGGCTGATACTCAAAGCGGTTAAACTTCTACTTTCATCTTTTAAATGGCGTGTTTCCACTGCTTGGTCCCGACTCGATTCGCTTGGCTTTCCGTTTCCATTGTAGAAACCTGGTGGTCAAGATGCTGCACGCAATTCCCATAACGTCAAGGCGACAAACAGGAAAGCACAACGGATGATATGGAAGGGATTCTGTGTTTGATTCTCGGTGCCTGGCTGTTTGTCACAGCAGGGAGACAACTTTTATTTCAGAAGAGCCTGAGTGCAGCAAAACAAAGCGGTGGTTTACTCAGTCGAACGCCCAAACAGACGGTCCGCGGCGGCGACTTTGCAAATAGTGAAAGATCTGAAACACACTTACACAGCACACCCATATTAATATGTAATAGTAGTTGACCACGGCGTGGTTTTGCAGGCGTCCATATCGGTTAAAGTTAAAAACGATAAACGGTCAGTCGAATCCAAAACGGCTTGCTAAAATGCTTTTCCCAGTACACCCCGTTGTGTGTTGATGACGCAGTGATGCTGATTCTCTCTGACCAATCAGGAGCCTGCAGCGTTTTCATGTGACCGTCATGGTACCCAGTCGGTACGGTTGGTACCACAGCAGAGATGGTACCAGGTAGTATCCTCGGTTTTGCCTAACGGGAATGCAAAATAGTGGAGTCGGGCCAGTTTCGTGCAGTGGAAACAGCATCTCGTATGACTCATCAGCTTAGTCTGAATGTAGACAGAGGTTGCCACCTTGTGGCCGATTTGGAAGCTGCCGGCGTTGACCAGAATGTGTCTGCTATTGACAGGGCCTTGAGATGGTGTTTCGAGTGGGTCTGGCTATACTTCAGATGAACCAGGCAGAGCTCATGCAGCTGGACATGGAGGGGATGCTGCAGGTGAGTGATTGTATCAGCCGCGAGGCACCGCCACAGTCTGTCAGCCACACATGGGTGACCCCCCCCCCCCCCCGTGTGACAGTACTTCCAGAAAGTCATCCCCCACCAGCTGGACAGCGGCCCCGACAGGGTGATCCTGACGGCGTGTCAGGTCAAGTACAATGCCAAGAAAATGAAAAAGTAGGTTCCCCCAGAGGCCGGTGTGAACGCAGCGTCAGTCAGCTGTTTTTCACGAGCACCGCGCAGCTCTGTGTGTGCGCGTGGTGCGGGTTTGGTGTACGCGATGGTGTGAATCACAGCTCGCTTTGCAATGCTTCGGCAGGTTAGAGAAGGAATACAGCACAATCAAAACGAAGGAGATGGAGGAGCAGGTGGAGATCAAGGTGTGGACCCTCAGGTTACCTCCTATACACTTGCATTCCGTGCAGAAGTACAACGGGTGTGTGATCCTGAGTTATCGTATCACCCTGTTTGTACTTGAGCATGTTTTTGGTCTTAATGAAAAATTAAGCAGATGAATACAACTGCGATTACAATTTTACCCCACAAGAAAAATTGTAATCTTTCAAATAACTGACGATGGGAGTAGAATATTGCTGGGCAGTTGGCTCTCGATGCCACGGTGCAGGATGCAGGGCTGAGCTGTTACATGACAGCGGCTGACCCATCATGGTGAAATTTGGTGTCCCCCCAGAGACTACGTACGGAGAACAGGCTCCTGAAGCAGAGGATCGATACCCTGGAGAAGGTGAGTGCTGCTGGGAAAGGGGGAGTGGCCAGTGTGGCTGTGTGTCTGTTATGCTAACTGTACTGTTCCCGAACATGCACTGTCACCGTTGTCGGGATGGTCGACATCTCTGATAGGCTCATCCAGGCTGTCAGAAATAAAGGTGTGCACCTGAAAGCGTTGGCAGCATAACTGAGATTTGTTTAGTGCCTCTGTAAAGCCTCGGTGTCCTGGGAGGCCAAGAGGGTCGACGTTTGCTTTCGAAAGGCCGATTTAATGGCCGTTGGCCTTGCGGTTCGGCCTGATGCGGTGGGTATAATCAGTTGTTGAGTCTGCTTGCTGCAGTTCGGGAGTCGAGCTGCTTTCGAATCGGCCCTGTGGCGTAAATTGAGCAAAGCTCTAGGGCGACTCCTGGTGGGGGTTTGGAAGCAGTGCTATTCTGTACTGCCAGTTGGCTTCCTCCAGGAAAACGTGTTGTTTTTCAGACTATGGCTCTGATGGGCCTACAGAAGAATGTTCAGTAGCTGGCAGTGCCCCGCCCCCCCGGGGTGTCCTCTCCTCAGACTCCGCCCACTGTCCTCTCCTCTTTCCTACAGGAGTGTCACCTCAGCACCCACTCTGTGCCTTGCCGCTGCTCTTCCCTTTGATTTTTTTTTTTTTCTTTGTTTTTGCTTGTTGCTTGACTTTTCCTGTTCCACGGTGTTCGATCGGGAGTCTCAGTAAGACCGGCTGAGTTGTATTTTCCAGTCAGTGAGGTGAATTTAGACCTCTTTGTTTCTTCTCTGTGGAAAAGGAAAACTCTTTCCTGTGGCAATAAATATTGTCTGTGTTTTTAAAAATGTGCTCTTTGGTTTTTTCTCTTGTCCTCTGTTTTCCCCCTTTTATAGGAAAGTGCCTCCTTGGCTGATAGGTTGATTCAGGTATTTCTTTAAGCTCCTCTTGCCTCTGTTGCCTAGAGATCCTGCACCTCCCCTCTCCTTACCTTGAGCCCCCCTTTTTTTTTTTTTTTTTAACCCTTCATTCCTTGCGTCTTTGCATGCGCTATGTATAATTGCTGTGCCCGTACGGCGGACGGCAACACTGCATGACGAGTAAGTCCGAATGTGACACAATCCTCTCGCCGTTAAGGAGCTGCGCCGCTCATCTTAAAAACAAAGTGCATGGACTGCACCATAACCGCATGCCATCATAAATCAGCTACGCCCTCATCCGCCCTCCTCAGCCACAGCAAGCCGGACTTAACTAAGCCCAGTAACCTCCCCCCACGCCCCGTAGACGGTGTGCGTGCGCTCCATCATCAACCGGCCTGATTATGTCCCAAGGGGCAAGTGACCAGGGCACAGGAGGCTGAAGAAAACTACCTAATAAAGAGGGAGCTGGCCACGGTCAGGCAGCAGAGCGAAGAAGCCAGCGCCCAGCTGGAGCAGGCCCAAGGGACCATCCGCGAGCTCCAGCAGCGCCACCAGCCTGGAGGGGTAAGAAGCCAGGATCCCCAAGCGGACAGCCCCAGATGACCAAGGGCAGGGCTGCCAGTGACAGTGCGGTCACCCAGATTTATTTATTTGTTTTTTTTATTTCCCTTCATCCCTTGCGTCGTCCCCTGTTTTCCTCGTGATTTGCCGCTGCGTGGCAGCAGGACCCAGGCAGCACTAGCCGATCTGTCCTTTTCCGGCCTCTCTTAAGAGGGCGCTCTTAATACAGCATGGCGAGAAAAGCATATGGTTAGCGTGCCACGTATGCTGGTGAGGACACGGTGGGCCCGTTTACTTTCCTCGTCTGTCAGCTTGCAGGGCGGTAGGCTCTGGCCTGTCGGAGGGCCGTCCTCCTTGGCTGTCGTGTGGTCTCTCAAGGCCCACCTCTCCCCACAGCCTAAGGTGAACCTGCGCTACACAGAGGACTTCATCCTACAGCTGGAGCGTGAGCTGGTGCAGGCACGGCTGAAGGAGGCCGAATCACAGTGTGCCCTCAAGGAGATGCAGGACAAGATCCTGGACATGGAGAAGGTCTGCCGTGCCTCTCCTAAGCATGCTGGGCACCGCGCCAGCGGCTTGGGGGTGGTGCCTAACGCGTGCATCCGGCTGCCTTTCAGAGGAACACGTCCCTGCCAGATGAGAACAACGTGGCCCGTCTGCAGGAGGAGCTCATCGGCATGAAGGTGAGGGAAGCCGAGGCTCTCACGGGCCTCAAGGAGCTGCGGCAGCAGGTGCACGACCTCGAGGAGCACTGGCAGGTGAGCCCGGGGCGCCGGCAGCGATCGGCTCCGCACGAGAGAGGCCTGGCACGCTGTAGCTATCTCTAACCGCCTCGCAGAAGCACCTGGCGCGCACGGCAGGCCGGTGGAAAGAGGGGCCCCGGAAGAGCGCCACGACCGAGCTGCAGGATGAGCTGATGAGCGTCCGTCTGCGCGAAGCCGAGGCCCAGGCTGAGCTGCGGGAGACGAGGCAGAGGATGCTGGAGCTGGAGACGCAGGTCGGGCTCCCTCACACTGATGTCCGGCTGATCGGAAGGGTCCTCGATCCTCTTTCCCCTTAACCTGGAAAGGGTCGAGTGATGAGAGGCTAGAGCATGGCTGACAAGGCAGCACTTACACCACGGAGACACCCATCAGTCACAGGGAGAACACACTACAAGTGGTGGTATGAGGCAGCAGCACTCATGAGCTGTTGCGCTACCCCTGATAAACCCGTAAATCCCTATTATGTCTGTATACGGTCACGTGACTCTAGGGTTCATTGCTCAGAAAAGGTCAGCAGAGGGCAGTATAGCGCTTTTGGGCTCCTGGGATGATGTCCTTTTGACTGAAATTGGAATAGCCAAAAATCGCCCCCCCCCCCCATTTAATGTGGCAGGTGTACCGGATATTTTAGCTTGGTTGAAGCACTTGTCAGCACCGTTTTGTTTGCCATTAAACTCTGTGCTTCAGCCTCTCTAAGGGAGCCTTCATACATTTGATAATCTGTTTATCTTTGCCGCGAGTCTTGTGAAATATCAGCCTTCTGAAGGTGCAGGCTTGAATTGTATGATAGAGTTCCAGCGACAGAGCTGTCTCTGATTGGGCCAGAGATTAGACCTTCTGATTGGACAGATTACGGTAAGTGAAACGCATCTGGTGCGAGACCCTGACGGGCGCACGGGCTACGTGGCCGTCCTCCACCCCTGCCTCACGTTCCCGACGTCCTCCCCGCCTGTACAGAATCAGATCCACGGCAGCCAGCTGCGGCGGGCGGAGCAGGAATGCCGCAGGCAGCAGGAGCGGCTTCAGGTGCTGACTGCGCAGAACAAGGGCTTGCAGGTGCAGCTGCAGGAGGCGAAGCGCAAGCAGGCAGAGCTTGAGTGTAAGGTGAGGGATTCCTACTGCCTCGGGTTCCCGCCCTCATGTGACGCCTGCCGGCCAATGGGCTTGGAGAATTCACTTGCCCGGTGTTGCCCCGACGAGGCCCTCGCGTGGGCCATACTCGGTCACCCGCCCACCGCCCGTACTCAGGATGGCTAGTCAAACACTGTTTCTTCACTGTCACCAGAGTCTCGAGGGTCTGGCCTAAAAAGGAACCAACTCCTTCTGCTTTTAGTGGTGCAAAAGATAAAAATCTGTCGTGTCGCTCACACTGTTAAACCGTATGCCGTAGGCCTTCTCAGACAAGGCCCCTCTTCTGCAGACACCGTTTCACACGCATCACCGGCTCCTTTCCTACTTCCGCGTAGTTGTCCTCGGCCGGGGCCTCGCACCGTCACGCTGGCCTTTTTCCCGTACTTCCATTTCCCTGAACGCGGGCATTTTCATGAAACGGTACATGCGGCCACGCTCTGTCTGAAGTGATTTTGAGAGATAACAGAGCGGCGCTCTGCTATCGGATCTAATTGCTTTTTCGATAAGTGGTTGAGAAACAGGCCTGTAGTCTCGGGTACTGGTTGTGTGTTTCTGGGGCTTCACTGTCTTGATCTCCAGCTTTGGGGTGAAACCCCGAGGGCTTCTGATGGAGACCCGCTTTGTCTGGTTCTGTAAGCAGCAGCTCAGCCCTCTTCCCATCGGAATGCATGATGACTGCACCGTTAGCGTGTCGCAGGACTTGCATGAATTCTGTGAGCGAACTCCAACAGTTGCGCAAAACTTAAGTAGCACGCGTGTCCGTCCCCCCCCCCCGTTGCTGGGCATGATGGCTCGTCTCTGCCCACAGAACAAAGAAGAAGTGATGGCCGTTCGCTTCCGAGAGGCCGACAACATGGCGGCCATGGCGGAGCTGCAACAACACATCGCCGAGCTGGAGATTCAGGTAGGCCTCCTGGGGGTGGAGACAGAGGGCAGCATGTTCGCGTGAGCGGCGCCCATCCCATCCCAACTGAGTGATCGATGCCCATCGTTACCAGGGACAGAATTGGGTCTTACTGCTCAGAAGGGAGAATCACTGTGGTACTACAGCAGAGGACCAGTAACCAAGTGACCATCTCATCAAGTAGTCTTATCTCATGGGGGGGGGGTCATAATAGGAAAACGAGTCTAGCTTCAGTTTTACTTCGTAGTGTGAGGAGGATTTACTGCCTGACGCTTGGAGGAAGTCCCCAGTTTTGTGCTGCTAATTTTCTAATGACTAAAGGACTGCTTCTCTGAGGAAGGGTAATATCATGGGTCTGCTGTCCAGAGACCGGCCTCCTAACAAGATCAAAGATGACTGTTAATTAATGACTCAGTTATGGAGTGCCTCAGCTCTGGGCTCATGTTTAACCTGGACTGCTAAATGTGTAGATATTGGATGGACTCATTTTTTAATCCAAATGTAACTGAGTCTCTTTCCATGCTGGTTATTGAAATATGAGATGGGGCGGAAACCTGGTGTCTTAAACAGGCCTGTGACCTTGGGGACAGGTAACCTTGTCTTGCCTGGGTTTTCTTTCATTTTGTCCCTGAAGCAGCTCAAGTGAAAGTGAGCTCAGATGCGTCTAACAAAATAGGTGATTAACGTATTAAATTATAATGATTTACCAACTGTCTGTCAGAGGTGTTCGTCAGTTCCGGTCCTGTGGTTGGTCCGTGCATGCTGATTGGTTAGCCGAGTTGGCAGCCTGTCTCCTCCCCCAGGCCAGGGCTGTGGTGGAAGTCTGTGGGCGCTTGCCTGCCACCCAGCCGTGTGGGCAGGTAAAGCTGGTCTGCGGTTCCTCGGCTTGCAAAAGGAGGCTGGAGCAGAGAGAGCCTTAGCTGCTTACTAAGGGACCTCCCTGAAAGAGCCGTTAGCCTGGCTGCAAAATCCTTGTTAGCACGTACGAAAGAGAAACGCCCCCTCGTAATGGCATTTCCTGAAATGCGAGACACCGTTCTGCAAGTACTTGGTACACTTTTTTTAAGAATTTGATTTCTCAAACCGAAGACTGAGGCATTTGAGTTACGGTAAATGCCAGCAGACACCAAGAAAACAATGGCATGTTCATTTGCAAGCTTTCAGACCTGTGAAGTCGATAAAAGGTGACGGCGTGACACATGGCAGCTGTAAATCTGGCTGCATTCGCCAGCTCAGCCTGAGTCACTCTCAGTACTCTTTGCAGCAGCCTGTTCTGCATCAAGCTGAACTTGACTGGCAGTGTTTAGGGGGGGAACACAAGCTTTCCCTTAGCTCTTATCCAGTAAGGAGCGGAATGATGGGGATGCAATCGGGCTTTGCGGTCCAAAAGAAAAGCAGCGTGCATCACGAGTTTCCTCCCTGCTGAGGCGATGCCAGTGTGGCACCGCTCAGAATCTCCAATAAACTGTGCACAGTAATATGGGGCCTTATCGCATCAGTCAGTAAACGCTGCTTGCTGTTTGTGTTTGACGTGAGGGCAGCCAGGAGGCACATCATCTGTGGACTGGACCCAGACTAGACCTCGTACCTGACGCCGGCCCGTTCTCTTCAGTAAGGGTATCAGAGTAACGGTGGATCAAGTGCCCGCCGTTTGGCAGAGCACTGGCTTGGAGTCATTGGCCAAAGCGAGGCAGAGAAAGCCGGCAGTGCGGCGTAACCTCAGAAATAGAAGCGCTGAGCGAGCCGTCCATGCAGTCCACTCGCACGGGTTTATCGAAGGAAGCTGCTGGCCGCAGCTCTTATAAAATGCTTCCTCGTGTTGTCACGGCAACCCCACCCTTGCCAAAACAAATGCCGAGTGGCCTGAGGCCGAGCGAAAGGCTGCACTTATGATAGATGGGTTTCAGCAGTAATGCAGCCTTGAGACTTGCTGCAGGCTGCGTGTGTGTAGGCCGTGTGGTTTGCTACATGCTACAGATTTGGATGCAGAACGTTGCGTCTGACTTGATCACCGACACCCCCAAAAAAAAATTTATAGTCTTGGTGGAAAATGTGAACTGATATGGAAGTGAACGTAACATTGCTGTTCCTTTTAATAATCTCCTCCCCCAGCACATCAGAACAGGCGTGTTACGAGACAGGATTGGACGACACGTCGACCGCACGTTTCGCACTCTGTTAGAGGGGCACAGGGCTTTTGTGTTCAGAGGAAATCTCTTAGACCACAGATTTACATGGCAGAATCAGAGAGGATAGCAGAGGTTCGCTCGCTGTTTGCGTTGAAAAATCGGGGATGGCAGCGGGGAATCCTGGGTAGGGGGCTGTCTTTCAAGCCTTTCCACAGCCTGCTATCACCAGCCCTCACTGGGCACCGGGTTTCTGTTACGGGCTGGTCCTCTTCAGGAGCCTGCGTGGTCACGGTAGTGTTTGCCGACGTGTGATCGTGGAGAGGCCCAGCGCTGCTGAAGTTCCTCCGATCAGTCGGCTTCCTGCACTGGCGGAAGCCGCTCAGTGCATGACCTGTACAAAGGCCCGGGTTTCCTCACCCAGGACCGAGAAACCACTTCCTACCCCAAAGCGACGGGTATCGAAAAGTAAAGTGCATGATTTATGCCGCTGCTGGGTTTTTTTTTTTTTTTTTCTTCAAATTCTGCAAAGATTGTAGAGCAGGCCGACGCAACGGAAAGTGTAATCTGAGTAACTGTGGAGGGCACGCGGACTCCTGGGTCTGTTTCGCCAGCCGCGTGCCCGTGTAATCAGCAGGTACGTTTTGTCGGAATCTCCGGGGAGGGCAAGGAGCTGCAGGTCAGCCTGCGGGTGGCCTGTGATGCTTAAGGTCGCCTTTGTTTCGTTTCCATGGTAATCAGATTTACGATATAGAGCCAGTGTTTGGTCCTCGCTGTGCAAAACAACAAAATGAGCTAGAATTCCCCTCGCAAATGAATTTGACTGCTTTACTGAGATCAAAGGTCACACTTCCTGTTTCCACAGTTAATATTTAGTTTGTAATGACATTTAACACTTCGGGTCACCTTGATCTGAAGGTCACCCGTCGAAGCCTTCGCTCTCCATCTCTGCAGGGCTGTTTTATGGCCGATGCTACCTGCTCCCAGCTGATGAGGATGGTGGCACGTCTAGAAAGTGACCGAGTACCAGACTGCGTCGCACGACGCTTCTCAATTCGCTCGGTCTGGTCGGGAATAACCCAGAGTCAGACGAATGAGAAACGAACAGTTGGCCCACTTTGCTTCACCGCAGGCCTTTTAGTCCTGGCTCTTATTGTTCTGGTGGTCTCCCAAATCGGCCCGGGGGGGAGACTGAGGGCTACCCTAACTGCCGTGTGACCACCGGACAAGAACGGAGCTAGGAAGCCATTACTTAGGATTCTGACACGTGCAGCCGCAGCCTGGCACCTGTTGATTGACGCAGCCGAGGGGAGGAAGCCGACAAACCGCCTCTCCCTTATCGGCCATGCAGGCGAGGAAGAGTGGCACCCGTTGATCCTTGTCGTCAGCAGGCTATCAGAGGCAGACACGCGGCGGGAACTGGTCCAGTGGGGAGGGGGGCACACTGGAATGCCATCTAATGCCGATCTAGCGCAGATGCATATCTCGCCTGGCCCCCGGTCCCCTTCCCCGTGTTCACTTTCCCGCGATGCCCCCCACCAATCGTCTGGCGGCACACTTTGAGCCTTTGACTCCCCAACGATCTGCACGTCGAGCTCGCATGTACACGTCAGGAAGGCAGGAAGCGGTAACCCTAAGGCAGGATGGGGTCGCGCCTGGTCACACGGGGTCCCCTGGGCTCGCTCCCTGAGGAGCCCTGCTTAGGGCGGGGGGAAACGGTGGTGTTTGTGACAGCCTGCACCAGGCAGCAGGTGTCTTTAACGGCAGAGTTCCAGGCCCTACTGTGGACCCCCCAGTGCCTCTTTCCCTGCTGTTTACTTCTGCTGGTGAGAGAATTTGTAAAATGTAGACATGCGAACTCCTGTGAACCTTATCCTCTACCTCTCAAGGAATGGCTTTTTAATAGTCCAAAGCACATTGGTACCCCAACTGTTTTCTTCTTTTTTTTTTTTTCACTGCACTACAGGAGGAGCATTTTGGGGATTTGAACCAGTAACCTTCCTGTCACAAGTCCCTGTAGTCGCCTTGTATCTACTGCTGTAAAACGTAGCGCTCTGAATGATGCGAAAAGGGCCATTCTGCGGGTTATACGGCAGAGGCAAGCAGAGACCCCACGTGGGCTCTGGTGGCGGGTGGGTTTCCGGAATCTCCTTCAGCTCTGCTGGTGTGTTTCCAACAGAAGGAAGAAGGGAAGGTCCAGGGTCAGCTGAATCACTCCGACTCGAGCCAGTACATCCGGGAGCTGAAGGAGCAGATAGCAGAGCTGAAACAGGAGGTGAGGTGTCTGTCTGTCTGTATCCTTATGCCTGCCTACCTGCCTTGCCTGTCTTGCCTGTCTGCCCACATCAGTTCAAGGGCAGAGGATTTGTTACTCGTTTAATGGAAATGACAACCAGACAGTGAACACGCACTCCCAGCAGTCTTTAGTGAAATAACCCGTGATTCACTTTGCTCATTGCCCCAGACTGAAATGTGGGTGTCAGCTGTGAAAGTCTCGTCTCGGACATGCCTTCAATGGAAAACGCCTTTTGTCATTTTTGGCACAGTAAATTCGTGACAAACCCGAGAGCACCAGGGCCTCCTATGTGGAGAATTCTGGCTTGTAGTTGTAAGCCGTGAGGAGAGAGTTGTGAAGTTCTGCTTTACAGTCCTCTGTGCTCTGAAACGTGGAGTGCAAGTCATCGAGAAGCCGCACGCGTAGTCCTGACAAGTGAAGGCCTTTAAGTTATCCTCCTTCTCGTGCTACCTTCTGTCATTTTAAAGTCACCTTTTGGGGGAAATAAGTTGCCTTGTCTTTGAGACCCTGGAAGACAGCTGTTAATGTGGGAAAGCACTGCTGCTTTTTGTACACCAGATCAAATTGGTGTGCCTCTGTTCTCCTGGTTCCATCTCCATGCAGATTCTGAAGAAAGGTTTATGGACACAGCTGGCACCTTGCTGGCTTCCACCGTCTGTGTAGAGTCTGTTCCTGTGGTGTCTTGGGCCTGGCACCAACCACCCCACCCCCAGATCTGACACCCTCCCCTGCTGTTTGTCTATTCGCTTGGCTCTTATCAGTCACCCAATCTGTCTCTACTTCTCCAACCCTTCTTGGAAGCCAGTTGCATACGAGTGCTTGCACATTCATCTTCCTGAAGATAGGGATGGTGTTTTTTTTTTTTTTTTTTTTTTTCCCCCCCTCCTGTTGACGCTGAACAGACTGCAGAAGCACGGCAGTGATCCTGACCCTGACCCCAGTGACGAGACCTCTTGTGTCTGAGGTTGCTGTAAACTTAATCACTTTAAAAATGCCAACTACTTGCAGCCTTTCAGTGACTTTCGGGGGGGGGGCAGTTCCAGATGGCTGTGTGAGGCCCTTGGGCTTTGTGGATGTATCTTAGCTATTAGGACGCTACTGGACGGGGTAGTAATCGTAATAGTTCAAAATTGGCACCTCACTGTGTGTCATGGGCATCGCTAGACCCCTTTTACTGGGGGACATGCCCCAGTATTTATGTTCATGTATGTTGAAATAAATATCTTCATACATGGCTGAGGCATCTCGGCCTGGCCGTTAATAGAAGGCGATCGAGTGGAGCCCCAGCCCAGTAAGCACACGTTACAATTCTTGTCAACCTGGGGAATCTTCTAGTCGATGCGTCTCTCACTTTGAGTAGATGTGCAAATGTAATTCAGACCTTCTCAGATTTCTCTTGATTCCTGTCTGACATCTGCGATATACTTGAGGTTTCAGCACTATTTTGACCTCACCCGTTGAGTGTTTCACTATGAATGTAACAACTCAGGGTTTAAGAGAGGTATTCTCAGTGGGGCCAGTGGGGCACGGAAAGCCTTGGGGGCACTGAGTACCTAACTGACCGGGTTCTACACCAGGGAGGTGTTGTGTTCTCTTAAAATGAGACCCTATCTGAGGATCTGTCTCAGAGCGTGAGCACTCCCCGGCAGACCGTACCTCTCGGACTGGGCCAGTCGAGGCTGGTGACGTCGCTCGGTAACAGGTCGATTCTGATCCGGCCCTGCAACGCGTTCGTGTTTCCTTTAAGCTCGTTTTGAGTGTCCCTATTTTCTGTCCTATTACTTTGCTTGTTAGTGGTATTGACATGTTTTATTGTCCTTGGTACACATTAATGGGTCTACAAAGCATTATCAGTGTCACATGATCCATTTTAGTACCAGTAATATTCCCTAGGTGGCGTAGGCAGGCGTCTACAGCCCAATATGTGACTTTTTGAAGATTTTCTTAATGCTTTGCTCTTTTATTCCTTTAGCTTTGGCGAGCCTGATAGATTAGCACCGAGTTATTTTTCCCTTTCCTTTCGAGAGGCCCACACGTTTTTCCGTACGCATCTTCATTTCAGCTGAACCCTTTAGGAAGGGGGTGAGCGGCGGCTGCGACGAAGTCAACCGCCCAGGACGGGTTTCTTCCTCCAGATCAATGATTTATTTGGGAGGATGCAGTCAGATTTTAACCAGAAGAGAAGAAAGCAGGTTGTGGTCAGATTGAAATGTAGTAAATCATGCATTGTGTTTCTCCCCGCGCCCTATCTCCACAGAGCAGTTGGCCAGTGTGGAGACGCCAAGACTTTTAATGCCTCAATGGGGCTCGGGCTTGTGGGTGGGGGGCTTGCGAAAGCTGGATCTGATAGGCGGTGCTTGTCAAACTAGGGGGCGGCAGGTCCTTCTGCTGGTGTAGTCTGATTTAAGTGGTTACAGTGGGCTGGAGGAACCTGTGAGGCGATAAGATAGCACTCCCCAAGACACGCTGTGGTTACACTGCCACCTTGACACTCAGCCCCCACCCTTCAACCCACTACCTGTTTCTTGTAAATCGGGAGCTGCTAGCTGCTCACCAACCTGGGCCACAGCCTCTGGCAGCCTGATGTCCAGAGGTTTGTCAGCCCCGATCACCGGTGAGATATGGTGGGGGAATATCAGTTACGGTTTACCGGACCAGAGCCCTGAGACCGCTGTTGTTTTACTGCTTGGAAGGACAAGCTCGCTTGTATGGTGGCTTCTCCTGTTTGTTTTCTACCATCTCGGCCGCTGAGGCGTGGTCCTGATTCGCAGCCCTGCTTGTTTCCTGTTGTAGCTTCAGGTACCTGAAGAGAGAACCTGCTCGTAGTCCGGATTCTCGATACCTACGGCACAGCTTCCGGGTCTGAGTTAATGTATTGGTGCTTTAGGCAGCGTGTGTGTGTGTGTGTGTGTGTGTGTGTGTGTGTGTGTGTTTAACCAGTCCCGCAGCGTGCCATGAACTGTCCTGGGAGAAGAAACTGGGCAGGAGATGTGAGCAGGGTGGGCTACACTTTTGAACAAAACTATAATGAAGGCCAGAGCCCCGGTCACGGCTGTACCGTCCGTCACCTGGCACTCCTTAGAGACCAGCAGGGTTGCTCGGAGGCTTTGATGATGCCTACCTGCCCTCCCCATGCTGTGTGTGTTGTGAACCCCTCCCTCAAGCAACACACCATGCTGGTGCTCTTCCTTTCTGAATCCTCCGTGTTGTTGGCTTCCTGCTCCAACAATACCGTCTCTGTGCTAGACACGTTTTCCTTGTTCTCTGGACTGTGGCCGTAACCTGAATCAACACCACCCCCCCCCACCCCCCTTCCCCGCTCAAATCCTAAAATGAGTGTTGGTCATTTAGGGTATCCCAGCTCTTGAGCTGTGGTCTGTGATTAACATTACACATGCAGCTTTGTCCCCAGAGCCCTGGCTGAGAGTGGGTCTAGACCCCGTCTTGTTGGGTATTGAGATGTTTGACATCTTTGCTGCTCGTCCATGGTCTCTTTCGCCAGCTTAAACTTTGGGTGTGATCTTCATGGCCGGAAATGTATATGGGTAGAACCCAGAACAGCAATGTTGACTTACTGTGAGATTTTGAAGAGAATTGAAGTGTTTGCAATGAAATCATTCACTTAAACATACCCTGTTGCCACACGGTAGATTTTCATGTTTGGTTATGAAATGATGATCTGTACCAAAGTGGAAGTAAAAGCTTCTCTTAATGTAGCTCTCTGCAGTCACTTAACTGGTACCTGACTATTAAAAACTGTGTGCAAAGCAGAGTAGCATCCGTTTTGGGACCAGAAATAGACCCTAGGTTTAAGGCTCAAAGCCTGTCAGGTTCTAAAGTACCAGGACCTGGCCTTGGTGTCAAGGTGGCGCCCAGAACAGGAGGGAGCTGTAAGCATGAACGCCCAAAGACAGCTGGCTAAGACAGCTGGCTGTCACAGCTGCCGTGTGCCGCTGTTTCCATCATGTATTCTATAGAGCCCAAAGGTGGCCGAGCAAAAGTAGACTGTCTAATCTGAGATGATCGAGCGGTAAAGGCACTCTGTCCGCGATGGTTTTGTTTTTTTCTTCTTTCAGTTGTTGGTTTCCTGTTCTGACTCACAAAAAACCCAGCGAGTTTGTATCTGTCACGTTTACACTCGAACTTGTTCAGCTTTGATTAAGTTGTAATTTTGCTGTACAAATGTATCATTGTTTGCTGCATCTTGTTTTGCCGCTTCAGAGATTTTTTTTTTTTTCCCTTAAGCTAAGCTCTGAAGCAGCTGAGGCAGACATCGCTCTTTCTGATAAGCTGAAGACTTGCGCTGCACGATGCTCATTAAACTGCTGCAATTTACCTACATTTGCATGACTAGAGCATAGCTGAGGATTATGGCACTCGGACTCGGACCTTTAAGCGTAGCGGGCAGTGTCATCTGCACGGGTAACGTGCTCTTCTCTCCTGTGGTTTGGGTCGGTCTCACGGCTGGAGTGGTGTATCTGAATCAGAGATTTCAACGGGAGCAAAACGCCCTTTCAGAGCATGCACGGTTTGTTCAACTCTTGGGTGCGTAAACGTAGACATTTGTTTTCTCCAGTGATGATCAGCCTCGTGTGCCAAAGGTGGTAACTGTGGTGTGTGGTGTGAGCCAGACGTGCCCCTCTTCCTTGGGTCGGGGTGCTCCTGGGTGTGTGTTGGTGGGCCTTCTGGGACGTACTGGACTGTGACGATGGTCTTTGTCATGTGCTGCTCTTCTCATTGCCCCCCCTCCCCACATGCCTTTCATGGTGAGGCAGCCCCCCCCAGGTAAGCGTTCTTCATCGTGATGTCAGCAGCCCCACAAGCCCGTTTTCATTCACGCTGCATCTTACTTTCTTGGCCCTGCAGCCGTGTGATTTGATGCTGAATGTCCCGTTTTCACCCTGGCATGTTTCTATCTTCTGAAGTCATGGCCTGACTTTCCACTTCCAGGTTACCCTTCTACCTTCACTGTTGGCGTGATTTTCAATTTATTTATTTTTTTCCCCCTTTGCTTATTTTCATTGTTGTTTTGTGATTTCAGCCTTGGCTGTAAACATCTGAGACACTGTAATGTTGCATGTCCTGTCTATTTAACGGCCCGTTAGTTTGTAGACCATTGCCACGTTCTGAAGGGGTGTCTTACACCTCCCCATTAACCCATCCTTCACTGCAGATCCAGTGCCTGAGGCGCACGGGGGGCTCGTCGGGCCGTCCCAGTTTTGATGGTATCCACATCGTCAACCACTACATGGCCGACGACGAGTCTTACCACTCTTCAGATGACGACACGGCCGATTCCCCGGCTGCTCCCCCTCCGTTTGTGCCGCGGCGGGAGACCCCGCGTATAGTGCTGCACCCCAACCTGGTCGACAGTGACAGTGATGGCGAGGAGGATGGCCTGCACCTTCCCACCGTGTCTGAGGCACCTGGTAGCCACAAGACCACCACCGTGTAACTACCAGCAGGGCGGTGCTCAAGCTCTGCCAGGAGAAGGAAGGAAGGGAGGGAGGGAAGGAGGGAGGGAGTGCGAAATTCTGTGCTTGTCTGTGGAGCCTTTCAGTGGATCTTTTTGGTGGCTATGCTTCCTTTCACCTGGAGGCTGTACCAGTTTCACAGACGGTGTGAATCCGCTATCGTTTCTGACCTGGGGGAGAGACAGAGACCATGTTCCATATGTTTCTACCTTTCGGTTACTTCTCGTCTGCCTTACTTTGCCAAACAGTCGTACCGTCATCAGCAGTGTTCTGCCCCCAGGCCAGTGATACGGCTGGCTCTGTGGGCCCCTCGGCGTCGTCTTCTGTGGACTGGAGGGGAGCTCCGTCAGGAAACCTGAAGAGACTTCTGTGCAATACTGGCTTCCATCCCTAAGGAATTCAAGACCAAGACAACCTGAAGTGCTGCAGTGGACAGGTGTTAACTGAATGGCCGAGGAACAGTGTGAGGAAGGCCTCGTGATAGGCCTCATCCTCACCAGTGTAGGAACTCGGATGACTCGGATGATAGACGTTTTATTTGATGCTTTTTTTTTTTTTTTTTTTGTTGTTTTAATGTGGGTGTGTGTGGATGTGACACATCAGTTCGTTAGCCTGTTTCCCGTTCTTTATATTGACTTGAGACACAGCTTTTTTTAATACCTGTAGGAGCTGTACAAATCAGCCTAAAGTGACGTTAAATTTCTTTAGCTACTTTCATGTGCGAAAGGTTGAAGCTTGGCAGGCAGTGTTCTGTGAAGGTTTTATTTATGCATAATTGTCAATGTACTACAGCTGTTATACCTGTGTGTGTGTGTGTGTGTGTGTGTGTGTGTGTGTGTGTGTGTGTTTGTTTATGGGCCACTCTGGAACCCTGTTCCCCATGCCTATGAGGCTCTGCCCAGTATAAATGTTTTCTCCTCAGCCATGATCCACGGTGCAACAATCAGTTATAGCAGGTAGCCTGAAGAGGATGTAATCAAGTCTAAACTGAAGCAACAGGGTTGCAAAATGAGTCTGATTTTTTTTTTTTCTAACCCCCCCCCCCCCCCTCCCGCCTCGTTTCCAATTCCTCTTTCGCTATTCCTCCCACCAAAAACCCACTGAAAGTGCCCCCCTCCTCCTCACAAAAATGCCCCCC
>JAACJT020000036.1:1883220-1894011 GCA_009936485.2 Gymnarchus niloticus
GTGGCTCTCTGGTGGCTTTATGGTGGCTCTCTGGTGGCTTTATGATGGCTCTCTGGTGGCTTTATGGTGGCTCTCTGATGGTATCATGGTGGCTCTCTGGTGGCATCATGGTGGCTCTCTGGTGGCTTTATGGTGGCTTTATGATGGCTCTCTGGTGGCTTTATGGTGGCTCTCTGATGGTATCATGGTGGCTCTCTGATGGCATCATGGTGGCTCTCTGGTGGCTTTATGGTGGCTCTCTGATGGCATCATGGTGGCTCTCTGATGGCTTTATGGTGGCATCATGGTGGCTCTCTGGTGGCTCTCTGTGGGAGTCTGGGTCTAAAAAAAGCCCGTTGTTCTGGCCTGTATACCATCCACAGTCAGGACAACACACACCCAGACTGTCTGTACTGCACCACTGACGGCTGTCATACACAGTCTGACAGAACTTCAGACGTGGAGCGCAAATTATTAAGAAACTGCGACTTCAGTGCATAACATTATACTCGTCCATAATAGGCTGACATATAAAAGATTGCCGCCTTGTTAATGACTTTTTTCATGGTGTTTGTAGGCTTGAAATGACATGAAATAAAATGACCAAGATACCGAAATATTTGCGGCTCCTTTGGCTAAGAGTGAATCAGAAAAGTGAAATAATTTTTTTATTATTATTATTATTAATAATAATAATAATAATAATAATAAAGTGGTGAAGATTGCCGTCCTGAGACGTATTTCCTGAAACTCCGTCATATTTTCGCCTTAAATCTGTGCCCACACACCACCATGCAGCTCTTTACCTTCGTATTTTTGGCGGAAGTCAAATTTTCAGCAAGCGAAGGAGTTCGGGGCCAATAATGAAAAAGCTTCAGGCATCACATTCACTTTCAGAGTCTCTCATAAGATGGTTGCAAGCCCCATTTTCTTATGAAAGACATTGCAGAAGCGTAACGTTCAGGAAGTTCTCTTGCTTTATTTAGGGGCTGAACTTCTGGAGCTTCTCATTGACTTGGGACGAGCCCCGCTTCCTAGGTAAGGTTTCTCATCATAATCCCGTTAAGCTGGCGATGCTGGAGCCCACTGAGGCTAATTTAGGCTCATCAGACACTAAGTGGAGATGAACCGGGTCCCCCCGCTCCACACTAACAAGGCAGGTTTGTCTAAGTCAGACATGCGAAGCCCCTTCTCGGCTTTTAGGGTTGATGGACTCGGGGCTTCACTTCTCTTAACTTAACTTCAGCAGGTGTCTGCAAAATAGCTGCATTTGAATCATTTCTCAAGCATGACACGCAGCCAGATTTGCATCCTTTCATGACGGTGGATGGTCACGACTCTCAGCAGCCGTTTCTCAGATAAGTCAAACCTCAGGATTATCTGGAGTTTAAAGCATGCCATCCGCTTTCTTTATGCACTGTGTGCTGGACAGCTGGACACCTTCGTATTTTCACACCTGCCTTTCTATGCATTCACACAGCCTTGGATGCCGGAGTGTAGCAGCTTATCGGGGTTTTATTAGACTGGCGGAGCTGCGTCCCTTTTAAACGATATTTATTTTATAAAATGCATGTCTGGAAACTTTGGCTCCGTTATTTCCTTTGTAAAGGTGGCTGTCTGAGACAAAATTCTACAATTCTACGTCTAACAATTTTAATCTGAGCCAATGCACACTCGGGCCTAGGAAGACGAGGACAATCATTTCATTTCATTTCTTTTTCTGAAAAATGCTTTGCAATCCAGATTATGAGCTGAGATCCATGCGGACTTGCTTTCTCTTGTTAAGCTGTGTGACTACAGTCATGATCTGCTGTCACAGAGGGTCTCCTCGCTGAAGGAGCTTGGATTTTTTAACAGAGATTATGTAAAAAAATAATAATAATAAAAAAAATAAGAATAATAATTTCTATGTGATATGGGCATTGTGAACATCACGCTGCCTGTACAGCCAAGCCGTGTGGTAAATCAGTGTATCCTGCATGATGTTAATGACAACGGGCATTTTCTAAGGTTTTCTCACTGCTCCTTAAGACATTTTATTAAACTTTAGTTTATTAGACTTTAGTTCGATCTGTTCTGCCCACGCAGTCACCCGCTTCTTGAAATGCGCACCAGAAAACGGACCTCACAAAAAAACGTGGGAGTTCCACCGAGAAACCCGACAGTTCAGCACGGTCGTGATATTAAGATTTGAATTAAATTTACTCCCATTCACTAATCCGCAAAATCCTGTCGTGTGCCAGAGGGATTAAAAGGTGAAACAAGTCAGTGTTGTCACATAAATAGTTTTAATAATATTATATTTAAGATTTAAACAGAGCGTGTTGCCTATAGAATGATTTGTCCGTTCTGTGAAGATGATTAAAGATCATTAAAATGCTGATATTGTATAAATTCGCATTAAGGATAAAAGAAGCCCCAGGGCCAGTAAACATGGATGCAGAGGGGAAATCCTGCAGGTGATCATCATCTCGATTGCATCTGCTTGACTGGGGCGTTTGATGGGTCGTTTGATGGGTCGTTTGATGGGTCGTTTCTGGCCGCCGATGCGTGAGGATGCGGACTTTTAGGTGGAAGATGAGAGCGGATGGACGGGCCTGTCGGGCGTCGCCGCTCGCCTGCAGTCGCTTTATAATTAGACGGCAAATGACCGGCGTCCACGCTGCGTGTCGGCAAGAAACCCGAGACTGTGGAGGCTGCAGAGGCGTGGGGGCAAACGGCGTCTTCTGCCTAATTTAGGTGACCTCAGGATGATGCACCTCGTTGTGGAAATTTACAAAAGGCGTACAGGGCAAAGGCTGCGGGACACATAGCGATGAGTGACTCCTTTTCGAGGTATTGGTTTCAGTTTACTGTCAAAGGAATATATTTAAAATGCAAAATTGAACTATACAATGCCCAATGAATCGGAAATCTTCAGCTTTATGTATCAAGATGTACCCCTAGATGCTGTAAAACAACTCAATTATGCAAATTCATTTAAAAAACCCGCAGATTGATGTCCTTATAATATGTCCAAACACCGTCTAAGTAAAGGAGAGGAGCCCGCTATAATCTGCATGTGTTTTCCATCTCAGGGCTTTTTATAAATATTCTCAGAAACTTTAAGATGCCGGGTAGCCGCTGTAAACCCCGACCCTTCATTGGCCTGACTTCTGCCTTTCTCTTTGGGTAAGAAATGAGCTTGGCTTTTTCCACATAAGACACTTAATGTATTTTGAACCTGGGTCCGAAAATCAGATTTAAAAGGAAAACAAAAAAAAAAAAAGCAGAATAAATCAGCTCTTAGAAGCAGCACGTCGTATCCCGGCTTCATCTGCACTCCTCTCTTGTCCTCTGTCGCCGTATTTGGTGACAAAGTGTTAAAGCAGTGTGTCACTTATCCTGATTGCCATCCGTTTAAATTCCCCCAGGTAATTCAGTCTGATCTGTCAGGGTGGCTCGCATTTGTCTGCTGAGAGGCCAATCAGGAGCCCCGGGGGGGGGGGGGGTATGGGATCGTTACCTCTTTTAGGCACCTGTCCGCATAACACCTGGTAAACGACACGGCCGCTCTGCGCACGCCTCGTCCCCTGCCAGAGAGGGGGGGGGAAAGAGAGAAAATTCACCGGGCTGCTTATCAGCCAATGGTCTTTAAATATTCCCAAAGATAAGACGGAGCCGCCTGTTCCTAAGGACCAGCAGAACTCCGGAGTCTCGGCTCGACTTGGACCCTGAAAGATGCCCAGGTCGTTTTTGGTGAAGAGCAAGAGGGCTCACAGCTACCATCAGCCCAGATGCCCCGAAGACGACGACAGCAGACTCCACACCATTCTGGCTCACATATGTGCAGGTGAAACTTCTTGTCAATTTGCTGGTGACTACGTTTCCTGTGGAATATTTTATTCATGAAACATTTCCATATCAAAAAAGTCATTCTGACCATTTCTGTAGTAAAAACAGTCACAGACCTGCTGTACAGTAAAGGCACGTTTGCGAAATTATAGCTGACTGAGTCCGACACCTAAAACGGAGAGAAAAAGTTCTGAAAAAAGAATGGACTCCTGCAATTATTATCTATATTCGGATTAAAGTGCGTAAAATGCTATGGAATATTTTCGACGTGCGGAACTTTGAGATGCGTTACACATTTTATAACTTTTTAAGATACACAGCAGATTAACTGGAAAGAAACATTCTGACTGTTACCGAACTTTGTCACACATCTAGATAAAGATAAAATATTGTTTTTCTGTTTGCTTTATGCGATATTGCTGTCGATATGATCTTTGGACAATTAAGATAATTAGGACAAGTCTAAGTATGCGCGCGTGAGCTCTAATGGCTCTTTTTTTTTTAAATCTTCTGGCGATTAGAAAACAAGACATCCGTGGAGTCGGGATGTTGCTCAGACTCACTGGCCATCGATGCCCAGGGCAGGATCTCGCCGCCGTCTCACTTGGTAGAGACCGCTGACCTCTCCTCTAAGTCCCCGCTCAGCTGCGAGGGCAGCGTGTGCGGCCGATCACCGGACTACGAAGACTACTGGAGACCGCCGTCTCCATCGGCGTCGCCAGGTGGGTGTTGGGTCGAGTCCCGCTCCCGCCAGTCACTGTGCTACGGCCGGCGTGTGAGCGGCGGGGTTTTGACAGGAGGGCCCTGTGGTCCTCAGTACCTCAGTGTCACCCTCCGAGTCGCGCATTTTATGCGCTTATTACATCCCCGTGAAGTGGATATCTGTTCAATGCCTGCTCTGATTTCACATGAAGTCCAGGCACACGTCGGCACACACATGTACATCAGTCACTCCTGTGTTGACCTAACCTCCAGAATATTCTCAGTCTCACACAAGACGTGCACTTCCACAGCTGACTCGGAGAAGTCCTTCACGGCGGACGAGCATTCGGTGGACGAGAACCAGCCGTTCGCCATTCCCTTCCGGCCCTACGCCTGGAGTAACTACTCCGGCTCCGAGCTCAGGCAGCTGGTCCAGCAGACGTACGGCCCGCATCAGCCGGGGGCGCGGGATCGCGGCGCCGGGCTCTTCGATGACAGGAGCGCCGACTCGTCCCTGTTCGCCGATCGGGCTCCTGTGGCGGGACTGTACGGCGATTACGGCTCGGCGACGGCTCTCTTCGAGCGGGCGGCGACGCCGCGTCTGTACCCGGAGCACAGCCTGCACAGCAAGGTGCCCGACGTCAAGGCCGAGTCAGACCTGCTGTGCAGCCGACTTCTGCTGAGCGGCGCCTACAAATGCATCAAGTGCAGCAAGGTGCGAATTATTCACCTCCGTCTCTGCTGTCACCCCGATTAAAGCGCGCATTAAAGTGGCTCTTCCTCCTGCGCAGGTCTTCTCCACGCCCCACGGCCTGGAGGTGCACGTCCGGAGGTCTCACAGTGGCACCCGGCCTTTCGCCTGTGAGATGTGTGGGAAAACGTTCGGACATGCGGTGAGCCTGGAGCAGCATAAGGCGGTGCATTCCCAGGTAAAGGAGCCTGCGGGAAGAGGTGTCGTGCGTGGGGGCAGGACCCCTCTGTCCAGGTCGTCCCTGGGAGAAATGCACCATGCAAACAATTCTTATTTTACGCACAACATGGAGTCAGTCGTCGCACGTGTTTCTGGTGAAACATTTTCAGTGTGTCTCCCCTTCTTCTGTTTCCTACAGGAGAGAAGCTTTGACTGTAAAATTTGCGGTAAAAGCTTCAAGAGGTCGTCCACTCTGTCCACGCATCTGCTGATCCACTCGGACACCCGGCCTTACCCGTGTCAATACTGCGGGAAGCGATTCCACCAGAAGTCAGATATGAAGAAACACACCTTCATCCACACAGGTGGGCATCACCTGAGGGACCAGCCCACCGGCGCCTACGGGCGTCCGCATGGCCGTCGGCCGGCTGCTCAGCAGTCTGGAGCCGATCAGACGGTGCAGGACACCGCAGGCCACCGCAGGACTACATCAGGAGGGTTCGGCCTCAGCCCGGCACCGTCCTGCACACCTGACGTTTATTAAACGTCCTCTCGGTCGCCAGTGTGACCTGTCCTGGTGCTCTGAAAGCTCTCAGTAAATATATTCCGATTCTTTTATTTATTTGTTTATTTATTTGGAAATAAACAGCTAAAGTCGACGAGTTTTTTCAAGTGAGAAATTCAAAGTTCAAAAGCACATTCGCAGGAATTTGAATCGCATGAAACGATCCCGGTGATAAATGAGCAGGATGCCTATTCGTATATCACACGTGTTTATTGTCGTGTGACCTTAATCATAATCACAGGGGGTATTAAAGAAACAAGCGGGTTTAACAAATCCTGTAGTTAAACTTCAATTCTGATTGAAAGAAAGCGAAAGTTCAGGATTTGTGGAGAGTTCAGTCTATTGGTTTTTCTGGAAATTAAAGTGTTAAAAATAGTAAAGTAATGAAATCGAAGTTTGCAATGATTTATAAGAAACAGATCATTTTTCTTGACACTTTTGTGTAATAAACGCAGTTACACGTGACGTCTTTCATAATGGTGGCCGATCGGGGCTTATAATGATTATTATTTTTAATTATTATTTCCAGGGGAGAAGCCGCACAAGTGCCAGGTGTGTGGGAAAGCCTTCAGCCAGAGCTCCAATCTCATCACCCACAGTCGCAAACACACCGGCTTCAAGCCATTCGGCTGTGACCTCTGTGGCAAAGGATTTCAGCGCAAGGTTGACCTGAGGAGACACAAGGAGACCCAGCATGGACTGAAATAAAGTCAAACTACACATCTGAGAAATTAGAGGAACTTCAGGGGCGCAGCAAACACTAGTGAAAAATTTCCCGAAACAGGTTGAGTCCAAATATAATCAGAGGAAAAAAGGTCTCCGCTTTTTTGGACGACGCTTTCCTCTTGGGGTGTGAGGAGCGGAATCTGAACTGATCACAGCTGGTGTCCATCCTGCAGAAAGTGCCTGAATCCCAAATATTGTAAGATAAATAATGTGTGAGGCGACATGACCGTTACACAAAAAAGGGACGGTGTGTATCACACAACACGTAAATCACCGCTTTCTAAAAAATGGCACTTTGTTTTCAAATAAACGCTACAGGTGCTGGCAAAACAGGCACTACAAAAATGATATGTTTATGGAAAAATAAGGTAAGACGGTCCTCTTCCCTGTGCGAGTCAACAGTGTGATGAATGTTACTGATTCACCTTATCAGATGGACGCCGTGTCACACAGGCGGGGTCCCAGCCGTTGTCAGGGGCCACGCATTCTAGCCGAAATTTGCACAACTCTGATCATTCATTTCTGAAAGCTTCTTCAATCAAACAGAAACGAGATAATGGCAGGTTAATTGCTGCAATTTAAGAAAATGCTATGCTGGGTGACGAGTGATTAATTACTGGGAAGGATGCTGTACATAAACAATATTAATGATTCTGCTATGATATGCTCCTGTCGCTCACAAATTTTGTCCAGAAATAAACCTTTTAAATAAATGATGTGAACGTTTTCCCTTGTATCACATGACTCACATCAAATATCTTAATAATAACTTTAATGAGGATTTCTTTTTTTTTTTCTCTCTTCTTCTGCAATTTGATTTTTAAGCCGGACTGGATACCCGCTTATTATCTGTAAACATTAAAATCAGTTCCTTATCCTCTCCAAATCTGTGAATCGTGTTTTAAACCCGCAGCAGCAGCGCTGGGATGCTTTTATAGGACTAGTCGTGTGTCATGGAGAGTTAAGGTAGGCTCTGATGTCCTGGGGCTACTTAAAAATGAATAGACCTGCCACTTCTAATAATTCATCAAGGCCTTGTCTGATATTTCTTTCGTTTACTGGCGTAACAGAAACCAAGGAAAGGGATGCGATCATCCTACAGGATTGTTCCAGGTATACATTTTTAATGACATTTCGTTCACCTCTGGAAAAGGGATTAAAGCAGCAGTACTTTAAGTGTCATTTTATCATTATGTTGTTTCACAGACGCACTAGACGTCAGGAATCAGGCGAATTCTTCTTAAATCGGTAAGGAAAAATCTGTGAGATGCATACTTTTCAAAGGTCAAATACACCCAGCAGAAAGCGGCTTTAAATGAGTTCACAGTCGTTTATTCCCTCAGCGTGGAGTGTTTTATTCCACACAGGAAATCAAAATAGAAATCAGATATTTTCAGGCACCAGGACTGATTGACAAAGTGAACAAACACAATTCCTCATCTATAAAGTCGATGTGAAGGCGGTCAAGTGACACAGCATCACTTTAATGACTCTGCAGTCTGGAAGCTTTTTATTCTTACTTGGAAAGCAGAGTCACTGATTCACGGCTGTTTACAGGAGGCACGATATTTGCCTTTGGGAGCTTTATAATTTCATATCCTGATCAGGCTGCTCTTTACCGACCTGTCTGTGAATGACAGACTCTTTCAAGTTCATTCCTTTTTTTGTTACGCTGTGGTGACGTCGCAAGCTTTTTTACGGAAAACTTTGGAGGGGATCACCCTGCCTCAGTCTCATATTAATTTAATATTAATATTAAAGCCAATTAAAATTCTTGCCCTTGGCTGTTTTTTTTTTTCTGGAAATCCGAAATAAAACCACTCGTCCAGACGACTGTCATAAAGACCACGCTCTTCGGAAACGATTTTGTGTTTCTATTAATAATTAAGGATTTCTAAAGGGTTTAAGAAAGCAAACTTTCAATATAATAGAATTGATCATATTACACGTTTTTGAAGCGAGCTTTTTATATTAATGCTGTATGATTCAATTAAATTCTATTTATATAGCACCTTTAACGAAGAGAATATGTTTTATTTAATAAGCATTTTAAACGATGAAGTCTAAATCTACACAGGAATTCTACCTTTATCAAAAGAGCCGTTTGGGCAGATCATTAAAGTGACAGCTGTCATTCCGATTGTTTTCGCGATCAATGAAAATATTTCTCTCTGTTTTTACTTTCAACAGGCTCACTGGGTCGAGCAAACTGCAGGCAAATGGAAAACCGCCGTTTTTACAGTTGAGAGGGTGTCCCACGTCATCACACAGTGTGTGTGTGTGTGTGTGTGTGAGAGAACATCAGCAGTAATCTAAGTGTGTATGAAAGACCACCCGAAGGTCAGTGGACGCCAGAAAGATCAGAGCGCTCAGGGGTCCATGATAAGCCTTATCAACAAATCAGAGCAAAAATAATTTAGAAAACACTTTCTACAGCCACGATTCAGCTGCATCCATGAGCAAAACACAAGAGACATCAAAGCACTCAAAACAGGCTCTGACTGGCTTATTGAAAATAGAATAGCCTTGATCTGGCTCCTGAAGCTGTGTGATGCAGGTCAGCTTCATACCCTGGTCTTACCATGAGTCTGTGGCGGTGACAGCACTCATCCTGAGCCCTCATCCCTGAGTCCAGGGGAACAGCTCAGCTTCCACCCTGGACCTCACTAAGCTGACCGCCACCGCCGAGTTAAAAGGCAACAATTAAAACGGACGCGAGCATTTAGTTGATTTATTTTATTTTTTTATAATGTGCTTTACATCCTGAAAATGGTCTATATTTAAATAAATTCGCATCTCTTTTCTGGCCACTTCCTCACTGTTGAAAAATGACATCCTCTTTCTGAATTGGCGTATTTCGCATGGCATTTCCCACCTCCCCCAAAGACACATTTACGTATAGAAGATGGCCTTTTCCGGACAACGATTAAAACCGCCGACTAAATGACTCTTTCGCTTCCTCTAAATCAAAAGGAACATCACACTGCCTGCTTGCTCGTAATCCCTGTCGAGGGATATCCCAGCTTTGGGTTACGCCGGACCGACGCCGCGCTCTTAACTGCACCAATTCCTTATTATGATTCAAACGTGCGCAGTAAATGAATAAATCATCTTCGATAACAGCTATAGCCGTGGAGAGAAAGCCATGATTGCCCAAAGGCGTTTACTTACCTAATTATCCCGTCCTGTTGCGTGAGTGTACTGGGGGCATTATCAACAGACAGGACGTGTTAACTCTACACAGCCCCTAAGACTCCGTGATCCACCCCATGAAGAGCACGCAGGAACCCAAGAAAAGGGGAATATTCTCATAACATATTTGCATTTCAGGCAAATAGCCCTGAATGCCTCACGTTGGCATTAGGAAATTTATTTTCAGTAAGACGGAGGCAAAGCGTATCTGCATAAACATTCAAATAAAGAAAACCTTTTCCTTCCTGTCTATATCACAACATTTTGTAAATTTCCATACAATAACGTCAACCAATGCTTTGATTAATGTTTACATCACTGAGCACAGCTGTAAAGTCACTGGAAACCAAAGGGGCAAAAATGAGTCCAGTGCTGATTGTTTAGTTTTGATTAAGACACACGATGACATTCTGATGAGTTAGAAGACATGTATGAAACGTGTCTTTAAGGCCCAGGGCCTGAAATGTCGATGTCACATTCAAGCCAGCACCATCCTTAGTGTGTTGACATCACTTTGCTGGGACAGCCGTACTTCCAGAACCAGCTGCTTTTAGGCTCAGTCCAGAACATGCCTGACTTGTAAGATGACTTCTTCCAAAGAGGGCAGAGCCTTCAGACGTGCCTCGAGGACACGCTACTGCTGTCCGAGCGTCTGAAGAGCTGCACCAAGCCATGCAGGTCCTGCTCCTCCAGAGCCATCTCCCTCATCAGCGTGGAAACGTACTTGGCTGAGGACGGACTCGCTAAGGACTCTCTGATGACTGGAGACACCTCCGTTAACCTGGGGGGGGGGGGGGGGGGGGCGGGGCAACACGCCGAACACAACAGGCAGCGCGGGCGGGTTCGGTTTTTTTTTCCTTTCGGCTGAGTGGGTAGAGACCGC
>JAACJT020000036.1:1901288-1923673 GCA_009936485.2 Gymnarchus niloticus
AAGGTGAAGGTGGGGGTGGGGGGTGGGGGGGGGGGTTAATAAGGAGGTGGAAGGAGCGGGTACCATTTTTCGCTCAGCGTGCCAGCAGCATTTCAAAGGGCCCCCGGTAATCAGGTTACATGATTGTTAGCTCACTGCCGGGTTATTAAAAATGCAGAGCCATGTGATAGCGGTGACCTGAGACTAGACATGGAATTACTCAACAGGCCAAAAGGCCTCTTCAATTAGCTTAAAACCCTCCCTGACTGGTAGCGATGCCTTATAAATGCACCTCGCCCCTTGTGCTGATACACACACGCCATGAGGTGACACAAGTAGTCAAACTGTCCTTTAAGACAGGCTGTCCGAGGACGCGGTTCGCACCCACCTCCTGCTGAGCTTCTCCATGACGATGTGCTTCTGGATGGAGCACTGGGCACGGGACTGGGGTAGCGGGAGGACAGGCTTGTGGCTGGTGGTGCTCTGCGGAGATCAGAGCGGGCAGGCGATAAAGCAGCAGCGTTTTCCCTCCACAGAAACCCTCCCCTCCCCATGACGCGCTAACTTAGCCAACGTGCTGTCGTAGGTTAAACGGTGGGCCTGACCAGCAGACAAGAAAACGTGGACCCCAGAGTTTTGCATAATGCTCGGTTCTTCTGATAATCAACTCCATAAACTAAGGGCTGATCTGGAGTCAGAACCTCACATGGTGTGAATCTGAAATTTTGTACTTTTTCCTGTGATTCCTCCAACGAAGGGCTGAAACTTTCACACTAAGACCTAGCTGTGAAAAACAGTGCCCCCTAGAGGCCTTCGGCATGTGCTGCAAGCACACGGATTTCACCATGTCAAAGATAGCATCTGAACTTCGTTCAAACCTCTGCACAGACCACAATGAAACCTTTTCTTGAAAGATACGATTTTTTTTTATCTTGGGGGTTGAGTATCGTGTTTTCACAGTAAAACAGAAGTTACTGTGAAACAGAGGAAAGGAAGGGAGGTGTCCCTCACAATAACAACACCTAACTTTGGCAGATATTTACCAGAAAGATGGGTGTTTTTATCATGCCTTACAGATTTTAGTCTGCTTAATACATACAACCTTTGCTTTGAGCCAATCAAATCATTTAGATTTAAGATTTCTGCTGTATATCACGCTGGCGGCTGAGTTCACCTGCACTATAAACACTTAAGCGCGTGTGTGTGTGTGTGTGTGTGTATTCCCCAGCCCCCACCATAGCTAGAGCAGCCCATGTTCTCCCACCTCTGGCCCATATTTGCTCCGCTGTGGTTTACCGACTGCCCGTGGCCCATTCCTGGCCGTAGAGTGGTGGGACTCACCCCGGTGCCTGGCTCCTCCGGGTCTGCGGCCTGATCCACCTCCTCAGGTAGTACGTAGACCCCCCTGTAGAACTCCCGCACCCGCAGATTGAGCAGCTCTGTCTCCTTCCGCAAGCTCTCCATGTCCGGCACTGCTGCCGTCGGCCTCCGTGATGGCCGAGCGGGTATCTCCATGTTCTCCTCCAGGTCATCCTCATCCAGCTCCTCTTCCTCCTGCTCCTCCTCGGCATGCCAGGCATGACCAGGCCCATAAAGGAAGCTCAGGGTATCCTCGGTCCTCCACTCTGTCAGTGTGCACCTCAGGACCCCCAGCACGGTGGTCTTCATCGAGAGGGCTTCCCCCTGGGCTCGCCTGGCTGACCCCAGCCCCAAGAGGCCCCGCAGGCCAGCTGCCCCTTTCCTGCTCATGCCCACCTGGGTGATGCCCAGGCTCCCCTCTTCTGTGTTAGCGCTGGGCGGGGTATTATCGGTTAGCTGCTGTGTGCTGTGACCCCTCATATGGGGGGCGGCCCACGATTCCTTCAACCAGCCTGAATGATCCCCAAAGGAGCTGGTCCCCTCCACAGGCTGCTGTGTATGTCTCTCTTCCCCTCGTGTAGGGGGCGCTTCAAGCTCTCCTGCTCCGCCACTGTGCTCACCTGCATCCACCTGGACGCCACAAGCATGCGGCGTGTCACTAAACGTCACCCGCTTCCTGCCTGCTGAACGGTATCCCACTGCGTTCCACGCCGATGGGTGTGTTTCCTTGGGCCCGGGATGTCCCCTAGACAGCACGCTGGAAACAAACTCCTGCTCGGAATCACTGCTTTCTGCCCCGCTCTCGGAGGAATCTGTAGGGGGTGCCATTTCACCTCGAGAGTCCTCAATGTCAGCCTCAGTGACAGGTTGGTGGGCAAGCTTTACCTCCTCCCCAGATTTGCCACTGTGGATGGGGGGGGGAACATTGCCATGAATCACCTCTGCAGCCAGACACTGTATGAGCAGACCATAGCAAGGTAGCAGACATACCTACACAAGTGTGGCTAATGTAATTAAGCACACAAAACTGATGTGGGCCCATGACTGGTAGATCAATATACCTGAGGGGACCCCACGGGAAAAAAAAAAAAAAAAAAAAAAAAAACACTAAACAGTGATTGTATTAATGATATTTTGTATTCTATATATTATTTTCAATTTTCTCCAGGCTCCAGTATCCCTCCATAACTCTGATCAGGATACACGGTGAAAAGATGAATGTATGGATAGATATACAGATGTAAATATCCCTTTGGTGGTCAGGATGGCCCCTGTTGCGTTTTTTTCTGTCTCAAAGTACAAAATCAGCAGTCCCCAATTATAATGGACAAAGGCAGCTCCTCCCTCGCTCGCTCTCATGCCTGCCGCCCGCTTGCCACTGACAGCTGTCACCACGCTGCAATACGTGCACAAACATGCGGGCAGCTGCTGGACAAATCCGGTCGCTCAAACCGGTCCGGCGGCCCGTTCGCCGCACAAATCAGGACATGCGTCTCGTCCTCAAAGAACACGCCGGTGATGAGGCCGGCCTTCTATGGGCAAAAAGAAGCTGACAACAGCGTGGGTGAAACACAACCCCGAGCCGTGGAAGCAGGGCGAGCAGGGCGGGGGAACATCTGCTGTAGGGGAAGCCTTTAGCGGCTGTGCAATTCAACACCTGGAGGAAAACCCGACACCGGGCAACAACACAGCCGCTGATAAGATTTAATGACGGGGCGCAGTTTTCAGACGCAAACGCAGAGTGGGTGGGTCAGCTGGAAGCCGACTCAAGGTTGCTGGTTTAGGGGCAGTGCTGTTGTACCTTTGAGCGATGTCTTTAACCTGAACTGCTCTTGTATCATTCAGCAAAAAAAGATTAGTGGAACTGCACCGCTTTGGAGAAAAAAAAAAGAGGGTGCTAACCCCAAAGAAGACAGTAAGCTCAACAGAGATCAGGATATGCGGTGCTGGTAAACAAAAACAAGCAAAGAGGCTTCTAAACAAAGGAAGATCAGCCATGGTACTTAGCAGGCGGGGTCAGTGATCGTCACCGGTGTCAAACCCGGAGGGTCGGTGATCGTCACCGGTGTCAAACCCGGAGGGTCGGTGATCGTCACCGGTGTAAAGCTTTCACCAGCAGTTAAATGTTGAAGTCTTTTCTACCCAAGTCAGTCTCAGAATGCATTTGGACAAAGTCAGGTGAGATCCAGGACTAAAGATGTGTAGCACCTCACAGCACTAAGAAACATTTAAGAGACTTATTTACATAAACAGGGAAACACAGTCAGCATCAGCATGCAAAAAAATCTGCTGTTAGCAGCAAGGTCACCTGAGGACACCCTGAGTCACAGACGTACCTCTCCCCTTTCTCTAGCAGCTTAACATCAGGGGGCCTGAATTTAAAACAAAGAAAAACAAACCCAGTGAGTCTGTGTGTACAGGCAGGGAGGCTGACTTCCGACTGATCCCTACTCGCCTCTTGACATACCTCTCGTCCCCCCGGAGCCACAGGGGGGTCTTAGAAATCTGACTGGCGAAATACTTGGAGGCTCGGTAGCAGAAGTTACTGCAGAAGCACTGAAACAGATGGGGGGGGGCACGTTATCAACTGCTGAAGAACCAGGAACACTCTGGTGTGACAATGACAATGCAGAACGTCTGTGGCTCTCACCTTCCGCTCTGTAATGTCATACACTTTGTTGGTCTTGGTGGAAATTTTAAACTGCTGCTTTGGTACCTGCATAAATACAGGATTAGATCAACTATCATCGCTCATCACGTCAGGTGTAACAAGCAGCACAGCAGAGACGTAAAATCTCAGAAGGGAACTGAGGCTATCTGAATCGCTCTAAATTGTTATTCGTTTTAAGATGAACTTTTACACACAACATACTCATTATTAACCAGTTCAAACGATCAATTAATGTGCTCAGTTTTGATGCTTCCTGTGTCTGTGACTGAAAAGACATATCACTTCAGATCTTACGTTGTCAAGTTTGCTTGGACAGATGGGATAACCGCACATTTTGGCAATTGACCGCTCCTCCACCGCGTCTTTGTAGTTAGCAGGAGTGATGAACCTGGCCTAAAAATTAGAAGATAAGGTATTATTTTTTTTAAACAGTTAAAACTTTCATCAGTGAGAATTACTGGAAGACCAAAAAATGTATTCTTTATTGAACCATCACGTGATCGGTCAGAATTACTGACAGTCGGTGGAGTAAATATAAACACAAGACATACACAGTCAATGAGAAAGTCATCTGTGACGTCGTCCTCTAGGAGGCGCTCCACAACACGTAGTGCTTTCTGTTCTAACTGAAGCTTCTGCCTAAGTGACTCCTTCAAGGCCTCTCTCCTGCAAGTCCAGAGAGAGCAAAATTAGGCTCCGCTGCTTGTCTTCCTGCAACAAACAGTACTGGTGCTATGAATGTCCGATCCCACATGAAGGTGTAAGGTATCAGCTCTGAAGACACACACGTCTTCATGTCTTTGAACTAGTGGCAATATAGGGATGCCAGTTAACCTCACTGCATGTCTTTGGACTTTGGGAGGGAAACTGAATTACTTGGAGAAACCCCACACAACATTAAGAGAACATTCAAAGTTCAAATGGATTGAAGCCTCGGAGGTGGGTCCCCGTACCACAGGAAGATTAATGACACTCAGCCATACTTCAAGACTGCCACCTGGCGTTTAGCCCCCTACACTACATGACTGGTGGTTAAGATGGCTGAAGAGCAGGTCATCGTACAGCATTGACCACCAAGTGCATGCAATGTAGTGTCCCCTCTTACACAAACGCAGGGCATTGCCAATAACGCAAATCAGATTCCACAAACCTTTTAGCTGTTTCTGCAGCGGCCTGGGTTTTAACCAGCTTTCCATCTGAAAAATAACAGCATGACTTAAGCAGATATTAAATAAGAACTATGCAGACTGTTATAACAGGGTCGCTATTTTCCACTGAAGTTAAGTGGCATAACACTTGTGTAAATGGCTGATGGTAATAAGGCGTGGAGTGACGCTGTTTGGACGTAAGATCTGAACTGAATGACAGCGACACTGATAACCTAGTCAATCACATGGCTTTTCAGAGGACCGCAGTTCCGCACAGCTAATTCAACGCTTATTCATGTAAGTTCATCACATCTCCAAACCTATGCCTTCGTTGCTTACAGACATGCACAGCCCTCACGCTGAAGAACGACCAGGAGTGTACAGTCTGACACACAAGCACACCTTTCTTCCCTGCCTTCCGAGCCCTCTGTCCGCGTTCCATGCTTGTTTACCCGGCAGACGCCCGTGACGTCACCGCGCACGGGCACGAGGCGTTTGACGTCCGGGACGTACGGAAGCCGAGCAGAGACAAGTGGGTTTGTAGCGCTTCCTCTCGACGTTGCCGTTCCCTTGTGTTGTCTTGGGAGGAGGCTGTCAAATATACTTTCATTAAAACAGCTTTAATGCTCTCCGTGTCAGTAAGTATTCACCGTGTAATGTTTATCAGTATCTAACCATAAAAAGTAACATATTTTACTTTACAAGTATATTTATGTTAAGTCTATTCGCTAAAGCAGTATCTCACGCTTTCCGCGCTACGCAAACGTCAATGTTCTGATATTCATGTATGATTATTATTAATTATTATTGATAATAATAATTGTCAGTAGATAAAAACCGAGAGTATGGGCTGCACTTCATAATGTTATTATGAAAGTAGGCGAAACACATTCATCCAACTTTTGGTGGGGAAGGTGGTGGTCTGAGGTTTAAACCTGGACTGCACGGGGTTATGCTTCATGTTCTCATGAACCAGACGGCAGGAAGACTGAAGTTACAATTCATTCTACATTGATCTGGGACTTAAAGCCTTCCAGAGCTTTCTTTCTCCTGGGGCTTGGATTAATCTGCTCTTCTTTCAGGAGAAGAAGTGCAATGACCTGGACAAATCCTATTACTGAGGAAGAGCATCTGAGAGGTTCACAGACGCCAGAACAGTTCTGATTAAAGGTTCGCCTTTCAATAAGACTGCAGTAACTCTTAAACTCCCTGCTGTTGTTTTTGTCTCTCTAAAAGTAGCAGAATGTTTTGCTAATAGTGAACTCCACAGTTTCTGCTTCACAGGTCCTCCACGGTGTGGGGTCAAGGGTTTAAGGATGAGTTTGAAGGAACTGAAGGACATCCTGGAAAGATGTGTAAGTCACATGGAGAAGTGTGGCTCCCAATCACGGAGGGAGGCGATCGGTGAAACCCGTGTGTCCCTCTTCACAGCGGGCAGTCGAGAACGATGGCTTCAGCCCAGAGGACTACGAGCTGTTCCTGCAGGCAGGGAGGACGTGCATCGAGCAAGGCGACGGCGCACAGCTGCTGGATATCATCAAGGATGAGAAAAACCAGGTAGATCTCAGCTCTCCCTGTAAGCAGCCCTCTCCTGTAGGTCAGGATTGGTGGTAGGTATCCACTTCAGCTCAGCACCTGAAAACATATGATTTATACTGAAGATTATAAATGATTCAGAGTGAAATAAAACGAGTCATCCTTTATGTATTCAGGTGGATGAATGTTTAAAGTGTACTCTGTGCAACCACATTTCATATTGTCTTAGGCTGTAGTGAAAACACTGTGTGTTTGGTTTCCACAGTGGGTCCAGACGTAGAGCGAAGTAAGAGAAGTCGGAGTCACTAAACGTATTCACAGGCCTGACAAAAGCCTTCGTTTACGTCACCACTGGCTTGTGCAGGACTAACTTAAGTAGTTGGCCCTTATTTGGGTTGATGGCGTGCAAAGTATGTCTGGTAGGATTGTGTGGTGACAGTGATTTGACCTTGCAGGGCATTGTAAGCTGTATGGGCTGGAACCTTCTAGGGCCGCTGGTGCAGGTTCTTCTCAAGAAGGAGAGTGAGAGTCCTCCTCACTGTCTGGCTATCCTCATGCACGTCCTGGAGGTTGGTGTCATGAGTAATAATTTAACTGTCTTCTAACTGATCATACGTCGTACACAGGGAGGCCTGGAGCTTATCCCAGGAAGCATGGGGCTGGCGTACACCCTGGATGGGATGTCAGTCCATCGCAGGACACAGGGATGGGGTACACCCTGGATGGGATGTCAGTCCATCGCAGGATACATTCACTCACATGCTCAGATACTATAGGCAATTTAGAGGTACTATTGCATGTCTTTGGACTCTGAGGAGAAACCCCTGGAACCCAGGAAGAACATGCTAACTCCACACAGACAGAGCCCTGGGGCTGGAGCTGTGAGACTGCAGTGCCGCCCTCTAATAATAATTCACAGTCATAATCGACACGTCTGGGCCACGGATACAGTTCAAATTCACATAGATGAAGAGATAATCTATTCCTGTAACACCACAATTGAATCGGTGCCTGTCCTGGAGCTCCGGAGAAAGGAATCTGGGCATTTGTTACCACTACCTTTTCTGAAATCAGGTTTGCAGTCCCAGAGAGCTGCTGATTGGCTTGTTGGAGCAGGTGGAGGACGCCCATCCGGATGCCATCACAGAGACGATCGTGCTCCTCCTCCAGCCGCTGCAGAAAGGTAATCAGAGAATGGCACCACTGCGGCCTTGGTACTCACTCCTACGCTGTACTCACAGGGTCATGGTGCCCCCTGCGGCTCTCTTGGGAATTGCGGACTGCAGTCTTCCCTCCTGTCTGTTTCCCGGCGCTCTGCCTGACAGTGCTGCTGAAGCTGGGTATGAAGAAGGCCTCCTCGGTGGGTATGGCCCTAGCTACACTGCTGAACCAGGTGGCCCGCCTGCCGGTACCCTACACTAAGGAGCAGGAGATAGACGATACCTTCGGCCTCTGTCGCTGCTGCGCCGCCCTGCTGGTCTTCGTGCGGCCTTTCGTGGACGAGGTCAGCCAGGGCCTGGAGAACAAGGCCATCCGGGATGGCGAGCTGAGGACCGAGCTTCTCAAGTTGTAGGTGAAAGGGGACGTTTCTGCAGGCCTCATTTACGAACATTTACCAAACTGGGGCAGAGTTTAGGAATGTGTGTGTGTTCTCCTTGCCTGGAGCCATTTGGCCCCAGTTTGTGTATTAAAAAAAAAAAAAAACTGAGTAATGCATTGTTATATTTCCGATACATAGAGAAACCATTCGTGTTGTGCTCTCGCATCACCAGTCCAGCAGGGGGCAGTATTTCCAGGCGTTTCCTCAGCTCACTGCTCTGTGCTTTCAGCTGCATGAAATGCTTGAAGGAGCCCCTTCTGAGTGCTCAGCTGAATGAAGACATGGATGCCTCTGAGGGCTCCCCCCTCAGGCAGTTCGCCATGGAGATTCTGGTATGAACTACCCCAACCTACAGTGTCCCCGCATTAGTGCGCTTTCGCACATTTGCACTCGGCCTCTGATGTTTGCCGGTAATGTGGCTGGCGTGGGGGGACTCGCACCTTCACACGGTGGAAGTGTAAAGTGCCTGGCGTGGCTGGCCACAGGGCATCCTGTCCCGCATTGGCGAGTCCGTTCCTGACCTGCTGTTCCACCACCTGCTGAAGAAGAAGGAGGAGCCTGGCTTTCTGGAGGAGGATGCCCGTTACCCAATGGAGTCGCTGGCTTGCCTGGCGTATCTACTGTTTGTTCAGCACATGGCCATGGACAGGTTCCCCGCCGTCTTCAGGTAGCAGCCTCGGGGCTGTCAAAGCCAGACATTTCTGGGGGACCCTCAAGGGCTCACCTGATTCTAACGATGAACTGAGCTTTCATGACTTCTTTGCAAGCCCAAACTTACAGTGCTATTGGATTTCTTGCTTTTTAGAGCCTGTGAGGTTCAGTCAGATTAGGAGAGAGAGCCTGTGGTAACAGCCACAGATGTGGTGTTCCAATATTCAGTTTCAGTATGAGTCTTGACACCAGAAACACTGGATCACTTATTGGGAAAAACCATAAAGCCATAAACCTAAATGATACATGGGCAAGTGACACTTCACATTGCCAAATCAGCATTTCGAATGCAGTGAACGCAAAACAGGACATTCTGGAAGCCTTTCCCGTAGATTAATTAGGATATACTGGGATATGTGAAATTTGAGTCTTGGCAGAGGTGGCAAAGCTAAATCTTCCTGCATGGTACGTTTCTGATCTTAATGTTTGTTTATTTTCAGCCCTGTCTTTGTCCTTCGGTTTAATGTGGAGTACATCAACACCCTACTGAGCAGGTACTAAAAGTGTCCCCCTTGTAAATATGATATTGTATGGCTGTCAGAGGTGGATTACACATGCTTTTCCTTATCGACAGGACAGAGGAGTCACGATTACAGAAGGGACTGGTAAGTACTGGAAGGGGAAATTCGGGACTTCATCTGAGGAGTACAGTGACTTCGCCCTTGGCTCTAATGACACCTGTGCTTGAATGAGGTGGATCAGCAGATTCTCTGGTGGCTGCTCGTGACGGCAGTGACACCTGGGGAGGTCCTGCATTGCTATTGGCAGTTTCTGTTACCTCAGGACTTGTATGAGAAAACTCTGGTAAGAGTGGAAGACCACAGTTTACCAGTGGCCCTTCTTGACCTGAAGACCTTCTTCTGTGTCTCGCAGGTGAGGAGGACTACATGGGCCTTCCATCTTCTGCACATATACTGTTGAAATCTCATTCGTTTCCCGCTATAATGAAGGTCACTTAATTGTAATTGGCTATGTCTTGTTCCAGAACCTGGTTAAAGTGATGACCTTGTGCCCGATACAACACCTGGTAAGGCTGTCGTCCCAGCTTGTTTACATCGACCTCTTCACCGCGATCTTGCAGTTGTCAGTCCCGGTGGCATTGACTGATTTCCCGTTGACAGAGAACGAGAGGTCTGTCGGTGTTCCAGCTCAGTATCGATAAGTTTGATGCGGAGGCCAAGTACAAGTTCTTCAGGTAAGCATCGCCCAGGATCGTCATGTTCCTGCACCGGGTCTCCCGGTGAACCTTGTCATGCGTGGTTTGTCATTTCCTGTACAGGCTGTTCTCCTCTCTTCGCAGGTGCATGCTGAAGACCAGCCGGCATGCTGGAGTGGAGGGTTACATAATTAAGAACGTTAAAAATCAGATCGACTTTGCCTTGAAGGTGCATTAAACATACACCGTTTAAACCACCCTCAGCTGCACTTGTAAATAAAGTGACGTTTTGAGGAAGTTTTACACGGCAAACAATGAAAATTGCTTTCTGCCTGAATGTGTTTATGGAATGTTTTTTTAAAAAATGAGTTTCAAGTCTGGGCAAAAAGCAGTGTGGTGGAGAGAGGGTTAAATGTTAAAATCCCAGGAGTCCTGTTGTTGAATGAACACTTTGCAAAAAACTTGGATAAATATACAGCTTTATAGAATTAAAAAAAAGAAGCAAAGTAAATGTACATTAAATGTTAGCACTTCATATTAAACATGAATCAAGCAAGAAGGAACTGAAGTGTGTGTGTGTGTGTGTGTGTGTGTGTGTGTGTGTGTGTGTGTGTGTGGTCTCCTCAGTCCGGGAACGGGAACCCCTGGTTCTCTGGCTCACACCTGCTGCCCCTCCTCCGCTTGGTTCTGTGCCTTCCACAAGGCCTGGAGACGGACCTGCTGCAGAATATGGACAGGTGAGTCCCCGGGCCCGCCCTGGTCATCACTAATGCATGTGAGACTGCCAAGCCGTCACATTCCCAGCGCCGTGCGACGGCAGCCGGTGCTCAGGTGTCGCAAGTCTGCTAGCGGAGGCTGCAGCGCTAGGTGGGTTGTGCCCAACGAACTCCGTCGGTGCTTGGTGTCGGTAGATCGTCAGTAGATCAAGAAGATTCGACCGCATTTTCTCAGCAGGACCGCAGGTTGACAAGCGTGTCATTGAAGCTGCATTAAAGAGCTGAGCGTGCCGAGATCAGCCTGCTGGCCATGTTGGGGTGAATGGGTGGTCATTGACTCTGGGGTCTTTGAGGACATCACCTTACACTTTCAGGGGTCGGGGTTGAATCTGACCTCTGCGCTAAGCGTTGAGTTTTGCATGTTCTTTATGAGTTGTGCAGGGTGCTTTGAGTGCAAAGGCATGCAATTAGGCTAATTGGCACCTTTAAATTTCCCATTTGTTTGTGTGTGTGTGTGTGTGTGTGTGTGTGTGTGTGTGTGTGTGTGTGTGTGTGTGTGTGTGTGTGTGTGTGTGTGAGTGATGGACTGGCAGCTCACCCAGACTTTACCCCAGCTCAACTGACTTCTCATGGTCCTTCTGTGGCTTCACTCCCCAGGATCATGGAGTCTCTGAACCTACTGCGGTACCTACTGCTCAGGGACAGGGAGGAAGAGAACGAGGTGGGTGGCCCTGCCTCCAGGGGGGGGATTTTGCTCAGCAGGTGGGATGGTGTCACCAGGCAGCCCTTCACTCTCCCGTCCTCGCAGACGGGGATCTGGACCGAGCTCTACAGGATTGAGGACACCTACCTGAAGCCCCTGCGAATGGGCCTCAACATGTCGAGGTCCCATTACGAGATGGAGCTGAAGAACCTGAGAGACAGCAAGAGGATGAGAGTACGAGGTAGGGTCAACCTGAAGCCCACCTGGATGGATTGGGTGGATCCTCCACCTTGCTGAGTCTTTCTGGGTCTGCCCCCTGGGCTACCTCACTTAGATGATAATGTTGGCTGACCGTTCCTCTCAAACATGCCTGACAGCCACGGTCTGGGTGGCTTTTCAGGTTAAAATGACCATACTCTCAGGTGTTGAATTCTAGTTGTCTGGCCGCAGCTTTCCAAGTCTGCCTATGAGGTTAGCGTCCTGCCGTGTCACAGGGTCATGCTCTGCCATGTGCCACTTTCCAGAAACCAAGGACGGCCCACCTTCCTGCAACGTCACCGTGGACAGCCAGAGGCTGCCTGATGTGACCCCTGAAATGCAGCTCCAGGTGAGGGGCTTGTCACTTCCGTCCGTGTTTCTGCTAGCAAGTTTACGTGATACCTCATATCTGCACCAATAACTATACCGTATCTCAATGTCCCAGGTGCTGCAGTCGGGCCTGTACATGTTTGACTTGATAGAGAGCGTCCTGTGCCGCATCGAGGAAATTATTGAGCTGAAGCCGTGACCACTCTCTTCCCCTTGTGTTTAATGTAATTATAGCAGCTTTGCAATTACTTGTTTTTTATTCTGTTTGCATGCAAGTGCTTAGATGCCAAGAAATGTAAGTTTTTATAAAATGAAAAAGTAAACACCAGCTTTTCCTAACTGTAGTGGCCTCTCTTTGCTAAGCACCGCCCACCCCCATGCTCCAGGCCAGGCCCCTCTATCGCCCCCACCCTGCCTTCACACGACACAATGCTATTGGCTCTTGAAACCTGATCCCTCCCTTGGTGATGATACCAGGCCAGCTGGTTGCCTACATGTTGAATGAGGGGAAAACAAACCTTCATTATCATTAAGCAGAAACACTCCTTAAATAAATAAAACTAAAAATAAATTAGACACCCTTTAAGTAAAAGTGAACGACAGATCTGTAAAACATTATGTAAATGTGGTAAGTTAATGTGTATTTATGTTAACCAACTAACAAATGAGTTTATTTAATCGCATGTCATGCAGTGTTGTCTGTATTGTAAACCTCTATAAAGTGGACACATTAACGCACTGATTAAATTGCTGCATGATATCAGCCGACTGTGAGGAGGCCCGTTATCCATCCGTGTCACTCCCTGTCCTTAAGTCTTTTTAAACGTGTCGCTCACTGACAGGCAGCGTTCTGGAAGAGATGCTCTATTAAGGACTAAAATATCAGATGATGCTAACACTCATTAAAGTACCCAATTACTACCGGCAGAGCTAAAAACAGCACGGATTGACACGCGTGTGCGGTGCGAGGATGCCGGCGGCACACACATGTTGCCCATTGGTAACTCGAACCCACAGCCGCAGGGGGGGCCCGGCAGCTGGGATGCCGGCCCTCTGCCTGAAGCAATGCGATACGGCCCTCTTCATGTTCCCGACAGGATGCGGTGTTGGGGGGGGGGGAGTGAAACCCCGCCTGATTGCCGCCTCATCTTCCGCAGACCCCCTTAGCCATGGATTCGGAGATAACATGAGAGCCAGTTTGCGCTTTATAGTCCTACAGCATGCCCAAACGATGAAGAAATACAGTAAATAGCATTAGAAATGGCCAAATTCTTATGGCATATATTTACTGACCTTTCTAATTGACTCAATATATTTCTATATAATGACTGAATACTTCAAGATGTCTAATGTCTGTGTTTTGCTTAACTCTGCCTCTGGTAGGCTGAAAATTGTGCTTTATGTTCAGAAATAGAACCCTAACCCCCATTTAATTAATGTCTCTCTGGGAAATAGTTCAGCTGGATTTGGAGCTCTCGGTCTGAACTGCTAATTTTAAATTATAATTCTAAATATTTCAGGAAGTGCTATTTATACGTGTCATCATTCAGTCTATTTGGGGAAAGCCAAGCAAAAAAATCAAATAACTTGATAAAAACAAGCCGTACATAACTTTAATAGGACGGTGGCACACAAAGACAATTAGAAAGCAATTAAGTTCTGTCATTTTAATTTGCACACTGCTGTTCTTGGTCTTAACACGACCAAGACGTCTCATTGGTCAGAAAAAAGTTCAACACAACAGTGAACTGATGAGCATCTGTTTTAAGCTTCGATCTAATTTTTGTGCACGTTAATCTTGATACAAATTAATATTAATTGAAACGAATTAACCCAGTTTCATTTTTAAATACCTCAATGCTTTAATTACCAGTGCCAGCTCTGGACTAGCAGTCCTTTTAATGAAGATCTATTATTTAAATGAGTTCTCATCTTACATTGTAGCCTTGCTGCCTATCAGAAACAGGAGTCCCGTTGTTCATCCTTTGCCGTAACAGAACCATGTCTTCTCAAACCGGGCCGACGGCGAATGGCTCAGAGTGTGTGCCAGGTGTGGCATGGGGCTTGGCTCGCCCCTTCCATGGCGTATTTGTGCACTACCCACGGATCTGCATTACCTGTGGGGTTAACACCTCATGACCTATGAGCGCTGTGTTTGGCTGTGTTTCTCTGAGAAGCAACTTTTATTTTGCCTTGGATACCACAATGAATGTAAATCAGCAAATTTAAACAAGATATTCTTCCATGTCCTCTTAAAACGTATCTGTGACACGGTTGCGATGGAGGGGGGAATGTCCAAGACCTTTTCATGGCAATTAAGTCAAAGCAACACCAAGTAAAACGCTAAACATACAAAAAAAATGCACATGCAACAACCGCCTCGATAGTGTCCAGTGTTGGCTGGCAGGAGGGCCGTGAGGGAAGAAGCAGGGGGCACTTACTCTAAAGTCCATCGGAAAGCGAACGAAACTGCCAAGGAAAACAAAAACAGAGGTTTGTTTGTAGCCAGTTATCCCAGGGCGGTAAACACGAAGCGGAAGGTGGGTCGAGAGAGAGGCCAACACCCTCTTCAGTGATGCGTCTCCAGTTCTACTATTGTCCACTCGCCCTGAGGGGAGGCGGCATCCTCTGGAGAAAAGCTGGTTACCGTGATGCTGGTGGTGGAGTCCTCCATTGGTGAGATGAGCTCCGCCCACCGCTTGAAAGTCTCCTGCTCTGCGGGTGGCGGCGCCCGGGAGCCGAGGCAGTCGCGCGATAGCACCAGCGTTTGCTTAATCAGGTACTGTGCTAGATTGAGGTCCTCGGGCACACAGGTGATGATGCCCAGGCTGGACTCCTGGTCCGTGAGGAGCTGTCGGAGCAGCGTCCAATCCCGCTCGGCAAACTGCCTACTCATGGAGTCATCTTCGTCTCTGCCTTCCTCCTCTCGCTCGCTGGCCTCCTCTGTCTCCCTCTCCTCCTCCTCCCGTTGCCAAACAACGTGCCTCTCCGCGTCCTGCTCAAAGGCCTCCACTGTATCCGTCTCATAAATGGGAGAGAGGACTTTGGACGGGCGACGGTCATAAGTGCTGCTTTGATCCAGTCTCTCACAATCATGTAAGTCCCCTGGAAGCAATTGACAATACTACACAATGTCAGAGTCACTCCGCTCGCTGGTGAATGCTTTTTCTTTGTGTTTTACACGAGCGGATTTGGAATGCCATTGCCGCTTGATGCAACCCACACAAGTGGGGATGTTACCCTTAGGGCAACTTAGTCCACTTTGCATTCTGAGGGTGTTGTTGTCAATGCCAACAAACCAAATCATTGGTCAGTACTCTTTACATTTATGGTTTACAGTAAGCAGTTAAGAGTTTCTGGGTTACTCTGGTCTTACTATTTGTTGTAGTGCTTCCTACGAAGAAAAAACTAAGCAGAGATTACAGAACTCAGTCTGCAGGGGGTGCTACAGGACACCGCAGGACACTGCGAATGTCTTGAATGGTTGTAGACTCTAAAACTCAAAAAAAAAAAAAAACAGGTGCCAGTGGACTGCACTGCCCTAAAGGTGCATACAGAGATTCAGTCTGAATGTCTCTTTCGTCAGCCGCTTCATGTTAGGAGAAGTTAGCCAAGTATGTGTATATTTGTATGTGTGTTTTCAAAGGTGACCTTACAAGCTGAGTTACCACTCCAGGACCTGATCTGACTATGAGACGCTGGGAGGCGTGTCCGTTTTAAGCTCCTCCCCCTCCATGACCCCGACCGAAAAAAGAGACAGCAGAATCTGGTCCCCAATGAAAGCACAGCAAGTATAACACGCTTTAAGCACCACAAATGAGCAGGTAAATAAAACAAGAATCGAACAAAACACTACCGCATTCAGTGAAACTCGCTACACTTGAAGATGGCCGTCTACTGACTATAAACACCACACTGCAGCAAGAAACGAAACAAACAAACAAAAAAAAAAAACAAATGAAATATAAAGAAAATGACCAACAGAAGAATGAACTGCACACAGAATCTAAACTATTTCAGCATGTCACTGTTTCGCTAGGTCAAAATGCAACAAATAACATAAATGATAGAAGATCGGCATGCAAGAGGTCCAGAGACCAGTACAGACTGGGCAGATCAGACAGACAAAGTGACACCCGGGCGCGCGCGCGCACGCGCACACACGCAGCCGCAGACTGGCTGGAGTGACGGCGGTTCGGGAGTGGTCCGTTCGGTGCCGAACTGTCCACGTCGGCTTACAGGGACTTCGTTGCTTGCATAAACAGAGTTCTTAAGAAGTACAATGCATTTATTTATCTGTTTTTTTTTTTTTTTTTTAAATCACAGCCTAAGAGACTCCAGTAACAAGACATTCACTAGAGCGCAAATTACTGTCATGGCGTGTATTAAGAACAAATGTGCAAATCTTTAAATGTTTCGTGTTATACATCAAAGTGCATCGGTGAGCCTTTTAACAGACAGCTTCGTCAGGGGCGGATGAGACTAACCGGCGCTACCGCGCGACATGCGGGCAGATGCGAGAATCAGGCGGGAATCAGGCGCGAGCAGCAACGTTGGAGACTCGATTTGCAACGTTTATTTCTGAGCGCTCAGGGCAAATCTCTCCAGAAAAAAAGACATTTCAGTCTCAGAAAAGATGAACTCTTCCTATTTTTTAGTCAGACCTCCATTTTAAACGGACAGTGGTTTAACGACGCAGTAGTGTCGATAAAAAGCTACGCTTAGAGAATATAGATATACTTCTGTCATGTAAAATAATAAATGAGCATTTCATGTCATTTATGGTAATATAAGCATTCTACCATTCTTCATGGGAAACTTACAAACGAGCTGTTATTAATAATTCTAGCATTTTCTATAGCGTGAGAGAGGCAGACTTGATGTTTTTAGCGTGAAGCTAAGCCTGAGGTCTGGAGGTGTTGGGGGAGGAAGCATTTAAGGATAGCAGGTCTATGGGAGGTTGTGTCATGCGGAGGACGGGACTGTTTCTCGTTTAGGAGCTTGACAGAAAGCCCAGGTCCTAAGATTGTACGTTACCTGCTGGGGAAGACGGCGCCTGAGTGACTGGACACCTCCCTGAGGACTGGCCCTCAGACAATTCCAGCTGTGATTCCTTTCTCTTGTCTGTGGGTTCGGGTGCTGGGTTCTTGTGTGGTGTCCCATCCGTGTATTGCTCGCTGCGTTGGAGGTCCAGGTGGCGGGGTCTCTCCTGGGGCCGGATGTCGATGGCATTACGGTCCGGGGGCAGGTGGGCGGTCTCGTCACTCTCTGCTGGCTGGCTGAGCTCGTCCTTCTCTCGGAGCAGATCCCTGCTACTCCTGGCCCAGTCATCCTCTGCCATCACTCTTCTCTGGGTGGCTGGCACACATCCGCTCTTCTCTGGGGGGTCAGCAGATCGGCGGGGGGGTGTCTGTGGTCCTGTCTCCTCAGAACCCAGCTCCTCACACTCATCCACTGAGAGCAGAACAGAGCGGCGGAAGTTGGAGGCAGACGTGTAGGTGGGAGCCTCGTTCTCTGCCTCGCCGATGTCCTCAAAGGCCAGATTGACGATTCCCTGGAACTGGCGGGGGGAGAGGTCAGTGGGAGGCTGGGGTGCTTCTGTGTGGATCTCAAGCTCGGACTTCTCGTCCTCGGTCTCCTCCTCGTCCTCCTCTTCCTCAGAGGAAAAGAGCTGGTGGTCTGGAATGTTCCGTACGACGATGACGTTCTCCTCGCAGGGCTTTTCCTCCACGGGGGCGTCGTCACGACGCAGCCAAGAACGGGGTCTGCGGCGAGCCGCTTCCTCATCACTGGTGGAGGGGCCGTGGAATGGGTCTGGTGCGTCGCGGGCCCTGAGGCGGGGCTCAGTACGCAGTGCCGTGTCGTACACCTTCAACTCCTCCGGTGTGCTGGTGTCGCTGCTACTGCGGCCCAAGAAGTCATGGCACAGCACGGTGCCACATTTGGAGACTCCACGCTCGTTGGAGCCATCGTCGTCCTGAGAACCGCCGGCATCGTAGTCCTCAGAGCGCGGCTTGATGTCGTCCGAAGAGGTGGTGGCCGCGCTGGCCGATTCCGACTCAGGGCTGGCCTGCCGGTGAGACATGTTCCAGGAGTTCTCCAGTGGCGTTGCAGGGCTGCCTGGTGTCCCGGCTGGCTCTTTGCTCTTGGGGGGGTTTGCCGAGCTGTACGTCAGTGCCATTGCTTTCCCGGCCCTGGACCCATGAGGGTCTGTGCGTGTGCTGTGATTCACCGTAAGGGCTTTTCTTTGCTCTTCTGTCGCTGTGCCTAAATGCCGCGTCTTAGTTGGACGTCCAGGGGTCTCGCCGGAAAGGCCTGACCCTAATGTGCCTGCATCAGGCTTCCGGTGCGTTCCGCCACGTGCCGGTGATCTCTCCCCCTGCAACACGGACCCATTCGGCTGGTCTTCAGTGGCAGACTTCTGGGAGTTGGGGCCTGCAAGCTTGCTGGCAGGGCTTCTCTGGCCGGAGGCTTCTTTACCTTTGGTAGAGTGCCTCTTGGCCCCAGGGGAGGACTGTTTCTCTGATCCCATCGATTTGGGGGAACCCTTTGGAGTTGGTAGCTCAGCGATGCCCCTTTTCCGTGGAGAGCTTTTTCCTCCAGTGGATGGAGCCGGCTTGGCAGTTGCTGTGGTCTTTGCTGACTTCCCATTGGTGGTTACTGTGGCGGCCGGAGTTGTCTTGGCAGCCTTCTTTTTGGAAGCATCCCCAGCTGCCCCATCCCCAGCTAATGGCTTGGAGGTCTCTTTGGGCTCTTCTTTCCGCGGTGAAGTGGGCTTACGCATACCCCCAGCTGAGGTCGGCCTGGAACCTATGTCCATAAAAACCACCAGCTTTATGTGCCAGCCGAATTCACATGATAAGATCAACTGTATGGTCAGTTTTCTTACAGGAGACTACATTTTAATACTCAACTTTTTAGACACTTTCAGATACATTCACATCAGACACAGATGGAAGGTCTCAACAGCATTCGAAGGAGGCACATGTGGGTCACCCCAGTAAACCCAGCAGTGTGGAGGAACTGGGCTAGCTGGGTGTTCCTTTGAGACTCTGGGTGCATTGGAGCAGCACTTAAAGGGCGCTGTGCTACTCGACACAACCGGCAGCCCTCGGCAAGAAAATGGGTGGCTGGTTGATGCCATACACTTTGATCTAGGTGCATTTTAGTCTCCACCACTGCTGAGTTTGAGCAGAGTTTCCGACATTGGCGCAGACACTGAGAAATGAGAAAATAAGCGGAAAAGGTGATGGGCCTGACCTATGTTCTCTCCTGGGTTGGTGGATGTGCTCCGTCCTTTTGGATCTGCTTTTGAACCTGGAGCCACCACAACAGTGCGGCCAGATGCCACGGGTTTGGCCTTACTGGCGTCCTTCACACTCGTCCTGCTTGCACCGCTGTAAGAATAAATGACGCATTGTGGTTGCGGTACACCATGCAATCTCTGAAATGTCGCTTAGCAGGAGATGTTATTTTCTGAGGAAAAACTACGTGTAGCTGCTTGACATTATCAGGGCCACAATGATGTCATCTTCATGCATTTTTGAGGATCACCACCGTGGCTCAGCTATTATGGCTGTGAGTTCTCCAACACATCTGATACTCACAAATGAAATTCAGCGCCTGAAGGGGAGTGCCCTTCATTTACCTGTTAGCTTTGGCGGGATCTGGTGGTTTCCGCTGTGCCATGCTCACGGGAGACCTTGGTGTTGCCTTAGCAGCAGCTTTTGTCCTCTGACCTGAAATGATGCATAAGAGAACCCTTTAGACAAGATTTGGGCCCAACTTCCTGTGGGATTGATAGTTGTCAGGTTAACTTGCAACGGCTCTCAGACTATTGGACGAATGGTCTCTGATGCACAGGAGAATCATCTTAGACTTCTGGATATTTTTGCTTAAGCCATGATTGACAAAAATTGTGTATTATCACTAACTTGCTACAGTGCATGTTTATGCAACAGAAAGAATATTTTTAAATGAAATATACTGATCTGTTGAGATAGAACAGGCACTTAGCTACAAATACGCTGGGAACAGTTGCAGGTTCCAGAGCTCAGTTTGCTAAAAACAAAGTCATTCCCCATGCCGATGACCGTAGATGGCTTTTTTCCTTTCATGTCATGATTGTAGCACACATGATAGCTGGGCAGTTTTCAGTCAGCATGGGCAAGAGGAAGCCCCAAGATCCACACAGAATTGCTTTTGGAGCATATCTGATCTATGCCGCTGTTTCCTGAACAGGAAGGAGACCACTTTCAGCTGCTCTCTCACAGAGCCAGGATCCATGAATGTCGTCTATCAATTCTCACCATGAAGCAAGAGTCTTCAGGAGTGATAAAACTGTCAGTGTGGAGGGGGAGGGAATCTGGATGTCTCGGGTTGGAAAAAAAATGATGTGTAACAAAGCAGCTTGGACTTGTATTCTGGCAGGAGCAGTGACTGGGTCACGTAGATGGGCAGTCAGCTTAATCTGGGAAGCTCACAATAGGTCACTAGGACAACGGTTTCACTGCGCCCCCACCTGGCTTGCCACAGTACAGTCAGGTTAAAGCCCTGTCACACCTGGAGGGGGGAACCCATATAGTGTCTAACCTTCAGGCTGTCCCTGGTCTGCCAGGGCTGAGGCAGGGCTAGAGTTATAGATGGAGTCCGATTAGCATGGATACAGTAAGGAGAATGCAAGGGTTTTGAGCTGGAATCCCACTGAAATACCATCCCCGCTGGCCGAGAAACCCCCTCGGGCCTACAGTCATCAAGTGACACATTTTAATGAGGCACCATTATTCACTGAGACTAATTTCTTTCCATAATGGCTATTCTTAGAGGCTCTGTCTGTCTTTCCCAGGCTCTGTTGCCTCACAGGTAGAAAAATGGGACGAAATGGAAGCCTAGAGCTAGAAACCTTTATTTAATGTCGCCTCCTTAGGGCAACAGCGTTAAAGCAAAGCAGATGCAATGAGTCCTCCAAACCTGGGGTGGCGCTGCGGGGACTGCTGGAGTTGTTTTCAGGTGAGGCGCTGCCAGAGGTGGGGGTGCTAAGGGGTGCTGGGCCATCTGTGCCTTGGGGGGACTCCATCCCTGAGGCATTCTTCTTGGGCTTGGTAATCTTCGGTTGGGCTGTGGCAGTGGTGCTTGGGCCTTTAGGCCTAATGCCTCCATTGGACTTCTTGTCTTTGCTAGTGGTGACCTCTCGGGTAGGGGTCATGGTGGTGCCACCCATTGCAGTGTTCTCCCGCCGTGGGGAATCTATCTTGGGGGAACCGTTGAGCTCTGGCTTTGATCTGGCAGCCATTTTTGCCTTGCCAGCACCAGCGGTGTCCCCGTGTTTGGCTGACCGGGCCTTATCCTTGCAGTCCCTCACTCGGGACGCTTCGTTGTCGTAGACCGCTCGTGCCGAGATGGCGGTTTGTCCGGATCCTCCGAGCCCGTCGGATTTCATTGTCCCCTGGAACCTAGTGGGTGGGGCGGTGATGGGCACCCTGAAGGCCCCCTCAGTGGGCCGGGATGCAAAAGTCTCAGAGGCAGCTGTTGGGGAAGTTGAGCATCCACACTGCAGAGGGGCAGAGTTACACGTTAAGAGATCTCATCACATTAGCATTGACAAACACATTGACACATCACTGTTTGGTAATGTCCCATCTCGCCTTCATTGGTGTGACTGTGATCCATTCGGTGATCACAAAGGTGTCGTGGAAGGTCGGTGGGCACTGGATTCTAGGAAGTAAGCTTTCACCTGAGGTGAAAGTGGTCCATTTAACACCCGTCCAATCCTGCCCTTCGCCCCTCAGAACTCGGGTCCCTTGCCATGTTCTCATAACACACGTGTGCCTGCCGCGCTGAAGTTACATGCCCGGTTGCCTTTGCCTGACTGCGGCTAGCCGGCTACTGGGCGTACAACAGAGTCTGACGGAAGACCCGCAGCCGTGGACTGCAGCTCTGCGAGTCAAAGCGTAGACAAGCATCGTGGCACCGATAATATCTCAGCACTTTGACTCACCTGCGAGTCGGTGGATGTCGGCTCTCCGGCTCGTTCCCCCCGTCGTTTCTGTCAAGAGCCACTGCGGAAAAGATCGTGCGTGCTGCTGTCAAAAAGGGAACGGGGGGGGGGGGGGGGGGGGAAGGATCGCACGGTGGGGGGGGGGTTGGGGGAAGCGGGTTGACGGGGGAGGGTTTGGGACCCGCTCAACCACCACGGTGTCCCCCCTCATTTCACTAAAC
>JAACJT020000036.1:1928130-1940222 GCA_009936485.2 Gymnarchus niloticus
AATGATGTGGCATCCTTCCGTTCCTAACACATTACCCAGTCCATATCAGTATAGACATCCAGCATGATTTTTCTTCCCATTGAGATCTGATGTGCTTTCAAAGTGTTCCTTTAATTTTTTTGAGCAGTATATAATGACTTGTGAGTATAATTATTTTATGATTACTGTCTAACTATAACACTAGTAGGGATTGAGAGACAACTGTCCCTGATTACAGCTGTAATGAAATTATATCACACATTACACTGTACACACTGGATGTGAGGCTTTCATAGATTCTGAGGAGGTAGGAAGACATGAAATGAGCTGACAATGCAGAAAAATCCTACAAGCCCATTCAAGCACCCCCTTAGCAGGGAGAACGTGGGCAGTAAATACGCTCAGCTGGTCCATATTTATCTTTGACGGCCCAAACGTGGTCGGCTGGGATTTCACCAGACATCTTTAGGTGCTGGCTTGTGACCAGGGGCTTGCAGAATTCCGGCCTTGTGTCATTTCTCTGGTTCCTGTCAGCTCACAATGTTCTATTCAAAATGGCAGCTTTAAGTGAGAAAAAGCAGAGCCCCCCAGTGCTCTAGAAATGCATGGATTTTCTTATATCACCTCCCCTGATGCCTTGGTCCACGGTAGGGGGGTCTATGACAGCCCCACCCCCCCATCAATGGAAGTCATTTCTCCAGTGCCCTGCTGACATCAGCCGTTGCCTGGCGTTTCCTTACTGTGTACGTCCCACCCCGCTGCTCCGACCCAAGGAGGGGATTATGGACCAGCCCACAGAATGTGTGGTCCCCACAGCCAGGAGAGTCGCAGAGATGGTGTTTTCAGATGGGGGGGGGGTTTCTCTGTTCAGAGGGCCAGTGGCCTACTGGATGTCTTCAATCACTTTAAAGCATTTGATTGTGTGGGTCTTCCAGTGAAATTAATGTGACCAATGGAAGTGAGTATTATTTTAACGTTATAAATATGGATGGTCAATCAGAAGACAGCATACTGTGTGGTGGCACTGGGTCTTGTACAGATGACGGGCCCCGGCCTGAGACTGAGCCACCCCGGCCTTTTCGGTGGTACATTCTGGTTCTGTTCTGGATCAAGATGACGCATGGTGGGGCAGATGGAAGAAAGGCAGGGCGGATTTTTTTTTTTTCAAAAGAGAACAGAGTGGAGCTTTGGCCATGAGAAACGCCGGCTCAGTATGTCTGATCACGCTGAATGGCAGCTGTGTGCTCCTCACCTCCCTGCCCCACTGTGGGTAGATGGGGATTTCCCAGTGGGCCGGGAATCAGGCCGTCTGTTTCGAATGCTAGTGAAACCCTACACAGGGACATTGTTCCCCCGTAAATTATTAATGCCAAGTGCACAGGGTGAGGCAAGCAGCCGGAGAGTAAGGGCTGGTGTATTTCGAAAATGAGGCTGAGGGAGGGTGGAGGGATTACCGTGCCTATGGTGAAACCCTTTTGAAATCTAGCCACGGTCACCTGCCATTGTACTGCGACCTGACCCTGCCCAAACCAGACCGGACAGCAGGACTTCCTGTGGTGGCAGTGCTGGAGTGTGTGTGTGTGTGTATGTCTGCCTGGTGTGTGACAGAGAACAGGACCAGAACAGAAAGATGGATCTCCTGGCATGGCTGGACCAAACCGGGACGGGATCCGGAATTCTCAGCTTGGGATAAGCTATCTCTGAACTGGGCTGGTGTCTGATGTAATCTTTGGAAATACACAAATCATGCTGGTTTGGGTTGGAAGCTGCCCCCCTACCACCTCCTGTCATTCCTCCATTTTTGGGGCTGTTCAGGCCGCAGGCAGACAGGACTGGCTCTGAAGAGTCATGCGTCGTTTCCACGAGGCAAGACGCACTCCTCAAAGAGGTGGGAAAAAAAACTCCTTAAAATACTGACCCAGAAAAGCACCCCTCCCCACGGGACCATGAGCGTAAGCTGAGGAGTGTAGCACTCCCCAACAAGACCCAGCAGATGTTTTTCGGAGCACTTAGCTGAGGTTGACCACAGCTTTCGTCACATACTTAGTGCTCAGGACCTGGAAGGATGAAAAGGAAAGCATGCGAGAAAATGTCACCTAGCTCTCTGCGTGGTCAGCTGCTGTCAGCTGAAGGGGGGCTTCTAGAGATGCTCTCCAGGATGTAGCTTGACAACACAGCTGACCCCCTGCTGGATCAATCAATGCAGCACAATGCTGGTGTTGGCAAAACACGGTGATAGGCTGATGAAGCAGGTGGCCTCGGAGTTGGCTGAGGTTTCAGTCACTGCGTGGAGACTCGCTGGCCGGCCAACGTGATGTCGTCATGACACCCTCTGACTCCTTTGTTGCTTTCATCGTGCCCCTCAACCCTCTGAGGATCATATGCGAATGCTTCCTGGTAAGGGCAACACTTATAGAGGTATCTGCTGCCTTTCTGCACTGCTCCCCTCGTCCGTCACTGTGACCTCACCCCTACGTATTCCCAAGGAACATGAAGAAGACATTGGGGGCCGTTTTCAGAATGCTGTGGAGTCTTTGTGAAGTATTGTGTAATGATCCGTCTTCTGATGTGATATACGACAGTCCTTTTCCTGGTCTGGAAGGAGCGAGACATGCACCACAGCATACCAGATGGCGTGTTTCTGGGCTTCCTGTCTGCTGCCTGCCTTTTGGTTCCACAGCAACCTCCTGTGCCCCCCCCCTTCTGAAAATGGGTCTGCCCTATACCCTTTGGAGCAACATGGGCCCTCTATTTTATAATTGAACCCTTTTAATGAATCAAAAACGTCATCTATGTGATACGACACTCACTGTGGGGAGACTGCTGCACTGAGTGAGCACAGAGTGAGCGCCCTTTCTCCTCAGCGTTGTGAGGAAGGGTCCAGGGCTGCTGTAGTGTACCCTCCATATGTAAGCTCAGCAGGCCGGGCCTCAGGAGGAGAGCGAGGGATCACAGGGCTCCGGCTCAGCTGAAAACACCCTGCTGCACCTTCCACACCAGGGCTATCTGCTGAACACCAGGGGAAAGTGGGTCACATGGCCCAAGTCTCTACAGTGATCCTCATGGAGTGGTGTACTGAGGACATGGAGGGGAGAGAGAAGGTGAGAGGATCAAGGTGGGGGGGGGCAGACAAAAAGGAGGGGGTGAAGAAGAGGGAGGGGGAGAGAAGGGGAGAGGATTAAGGTGGTGGGGGAGTGCGCAGACAAAAAGGAGGGGGTGAAGAAGATGGAGGGGGAGAGAAGGGAAGAGAGGTGGGGGAAAGGGGCAGACAGAAAGGAGGGAGTAAGAAAGAGGGAGTGCTATGGAGAGGGTGGAGGGGTAAGAAAGAAGGACAGAAGAGAGGAAAGGGAAAAGAGAGAGAAGAAAGAGAAAATGGTGAGAGAGGATGAGATGAAGAGAAAGTGGAAAGGAATGGAAGAGGCCATAGAGAGTTAGAGGGAAGGTGGTCAAAATTCTGCATGCACTGGGAGCAAACGACTGGCCAGACTTGAAGGACGGTGACACAATCACAGTGACATTATGACCATTTGTACAGTAGCAGGGAATGAGCTTCCACTTTTTGATGGATGTTTGTGCAGAAATTGATGTAAAACGCCGAGAATCTTCACTAACACGCCAATGTGTGTGAAAACCCAGAAACGCCCCTGAAAATCCCAAACAACGCAGAAGCCTCAGGATCAGGATGACACTCCACATGCATAATATATGAAGGTATGCATGAAATTAATCTTCAGTTATTCTTACTGGCTTTGTGTGGCTTAGGACTATCTCTGGCTCTCATTTCTGTCTGTAGTCTAGAGTCTGACCAGGAACAGAACTGACCCAGTTGGGCCTGTGCTCACGGTTCTCATTTTCTGTCTCTTCGAGAAGACAGACTACTGCACCTACACGCCCATCACTCACTCGGCGCTGTGAGGAGAGAGAGCCGAAAGGAATGGGAGCTCTGGGAGTGAGTCGCTGAACCTTAGTGCAATGCTGCCTCTGGAATACAGATATTGGAGAGTTTTCCAGAAGCGCGAGAGCCTTTAGCTATGCGAAATGAGGCACAGTGCCTGACAAGGGAGGACCAGCTATGGAGGCTGACAGAACTGTTTGCTTATCCTCTTAATAGTTGAGAAGAGCTTAAGCAGTGACAGTACTGAGGGTACAGTGGAGGTGTTATAAGACAAAATGAGGAAATCTGCTCTGTGGAAAGTGCTGGATAACATTAAGAAGTGCAGGGTAGCCATGAGTCGCAGTGGCTAATGGAGTTTAGCAGCAGGTAGAAGTGGATAGCGATGGCTAACATTGGTGTTTAGCACTGGATAGCAATGGCTAAGGAAAGTTAGTTGCAGGTACGTAGCAATATAGCAGGTACAATGGCTAATGTAGGTTAGCAGTAGGTAGGAGTGGATACAACTGGCTAATGGAGGTTAGCAGAGTTTAGCTCTGGATAGCAGTGGGTAATGAAAGCTAACAGCAGGAACGTAGCATTGGACAGCAATGGTTAATGGAGGTTAGCAGTGGGAAGCAGTGGATCAAACTGAATAATGGATGTTAGCAGCATTTAGCACTAGATAGCAGTGGCTAATGGAGGGTAGAGGTGGGTAGTAGTAACAGAAGAGGCTAATAGTAGTAAGCCTAAGCACACAATAAGCAAATGACTGTTGTTTAGCAGTGGCTAATAGTGGATTTCGGCTGTTAAAAACAACCCAGCAATGACCCTGAACAGGTTTAGAGCTTAGGCTTAGGCTACATTTCTGTGCCTCTCTCACCCTTCTGTGTCACTCATGCCCTTTAAGGGTAGAAATTCAGGGTCAGAGTTGCAGCCCGGTGGGAGGCTGTGGCTCATCTAGAGTTTAGCTGCCCAATTCCCCTTTCGTCCTCTTAAAGGGGACTGGATTTGGAGTAGCTTCTGTATGAAACACAGTGACAGAGTCTAGGGGTTTCCGGCCATTTCTTTTGGATCCACAGCCGCCGCGCGGAATCCCCTCAAAGGGCATCAGAGTGAACCTCCAGCGGTTCCCTCACTGTGGCAACAAGCTCTCATTTAGTGCTTCTGCACCAAACAGCTTGCCCAACTCACGCGGACCCTTTGCACGTCGGCTGTGGGATGTCAGTTTTGAGGTTGGCGGAGTCTGTTCTCATGAGGACGGTACCCTGCTGGAGAACGAGAAAGGAGGATATGGATGGAGGGGGGAAGCATGGAAAGAAGATTATCAGTAGGATGGAGGGGGACATGGAGGGAGAGGTGGAGGTTAAAGACAGCAGCTTTCACAAAGAAAGAAAATGTCAGCAGAGACTAGATGGTTCAACTGCAGCTCACCCCCCCGCGCCCTGTAGAAATGTACCTGTGAGGGACAACATACCCCCACCCAAGTGAATGCTCCCAGCTCAGGCATGGCCCCACCTCTGTAGATCTCTAGAGCACCAAGCCCTCCCCAAATCACACAGATGGCTTTCATCTCTGGCAGCTCCTCCACCCGGTTGCTGCGCTTGGAGAATTAATTAACGCTATTTGTTTTGTGTTTTCCTGGTCGGCCTTCTTAAGACGGTTGTGAGGCTGTGCAAGGAGATCTCCAACAGATCCCCTGGGTTAGAATTGAACCCCAAGCCCCAGGGCCACCTGGAGATGATACTGCATTCAGTCCTACAGATGGAATCGAACCTTTAGCCAAATTCCATATTCCACATTCCCCTCTGAACCCCAAACCCTGGGGCTGTCAAGAGGCAGCTTGCCTACTGAGTGAATTTGTTAACCCAGTTCAATTGTTTTACACAAAATCATTAGAGTGGGGCTTGTGGTTTAATTAATGCTCTCCGAGGAAAAGACCCTCCATGCTTAATGTTTACCAGTTCCACGTCTTAAGGGAGATTTTAGTGCCCCCTGCCTTTAAACAAAGAATTGTCAAGAACAAAAATAAAGTCAAAATACTGCTGCATTAAAATGGTGGAATTGTTTTTGGATGATACATCAAGGTATTACATATAAATAAAAAATAGATTCATACATTGTTTGCCACAATTTTAGTGGAATCTGCTATCTCACGGCTTAAAACATCAAAACATTTTGTGTGCAAATTTGTGAGCAGTAAACCAAAGAACCGGATGAAAACTAATGACCCTCGAACAATTTTTCTGCTGTTGTGGCCAAGTTTTAAATCCTGTAGTGTGCAGTGGTGGGTGCAGACCAGGGTGGGGCCAGATGTTCTGTTGGAGGGGCTCGTACATAAAAATAAAACTTGCGTTGCCACTAAACCAATCAAGTCAATAAAATGAAGCCTGATCTAGGGATGGTAGTGCTGGGTCTAGGATTATTGACAGAAGCACTTCTGAAAATGCAATGGAAATTAAGTGATGAGCAAAGTGTGTATCACACAGACTCTTTTCTGATGGAAGCTTTAAGATGCATTGATGTTTCCCACTGTGACACCTTCCAGCTTGGGCTCCGTAGATGTGGTATTAAAGTCACAGCAGATTTCATCTGACAGGGACAGTGCTGACAGCCCATCCTGGGCTTGGATCTATTCGAGGCAGGTAGCTGGGGCTGACACCTCATATCCGCACCCTGCCAGCTCCGCGGGGGTCCGACTCACGTCTCCCGCCCAGAAACCCATGGCTTGTACTCATCCAATAACCCAACAATCTGGCAGCTTTTGGTGAAGCATTTCATTTTCACAGTGCCAGGGCAGAGTGGGTAGGGAAAAAACAAACACACGCACACAACGGCAGTTCCTCGGCGAAAGCTAAGCCTTCCTCACGCGGGCGATCTTCTGCTCAACACCAGCGAGACCGAGTATCTCTTCGGATTACAAACTACAGAGATGTTCTTGCCTCTTTGGAGGTTAAACACTCAGACACGTGAGAATCCACGCTGTCAATCAGTCAAGCTTTTGTGGGTAAAAGGAGATGAAATCAGAAGCAGGGAGTCTGCTTGTAAAGGGAAGCCTGACTCGGCTGACAAGAAACCCTGAATCATTCAGGGTCGCGGGCAGATGATGATGATGATGATAGCAGTAATAATAATAATAATAATAATAAGGTCTCTGCTAGGATGGATTGCTGCTGTTTTTCTATAGAGAAGCTAATTAAATCTCCAAATTTCCTCATTATTACCAAATCAACAAGTCCATAGCCAGAGGAACGTGTCTTCAGATCTTCTTCATCTTGTGCAGGTGGAACAGTCCGGTGTGCAAATACTTTACAGCACTCATATGTCCCGTACGAAGTCCTGCATCTTAGCTAGGGCAAGACGTCAAACAATCCTTTGTTCTTCATACTTACTGTCAGGAGATGATGTTGAGAGATGCTGTTTGCCTGAATGCTGTCTGTAACATGATTCAATGGCTCAGCCTGATAAACAGACGAGATGTTGGCACGGCACCTCCTGTGCTTACTTGGATTCCTGAGCAGGACGGAGGAGCTGTTGGTGAGGAAACTCGGAGTACAGCATGGAGTAAGCTTCCAGCATCCACAGAAATCCACTCAGGAAATACAGGAGGTCTTCATTAGAACTGAAATCAGTGCTACTAAGTGACCTGGGTCTTGCCTGACCTTTACCTGCGAATGTAATCTCCATTTGGAAGCCTGGGTTTGCTAGGAACTGCCCGAGTATTCTGGTAATACAAGAATTTCCCGGAACTACAATTCTTCTCAAATGAAATTAAATGCTACTTATTTTAATAGGTTACAAAATGGAGCATCTTATGTAACCTTTTAATTCACAGGTAAGAGCTTTATGCAATGTCAGTGTGACTGAGTTTTAATTTTGTGGAGGTAGTCTGCTGTATTACTGACATCATGAGAAAACCAGATAGCACGTTCATCGCTGTTTATTTGTTTAGAAAATTAAAATGATGCAAAAAACATTTCTTGTGGAAATAATAAATGTGTTCAGAGAAAATACAAAAGTTGACGATACTCAACCAACACCTTGCATTACAGAAAGATCAAGGTAACCGAAAGTACAACTGAAAGTACGAGTAGGAAAAGACATTCATTAAGACGACATCACCTGATATAGAGAAGGCCAGGGAGGAAGGAGTGAAGGAGAATCTCCTGTCACTAGAGCAGTGTCCTGTCACAGCTAACGAGTAACGGCAGAGCTTGGGTAGAGGGTGCACACGTTCTGCTCGGACCTTGCGGACAGGTTCTTCCACAGTCCGCACGGTTCCATTCCGGATAACGGACCCGACTGAGACGCTCACCTTTTTGGAAATAGAACACACACCTACAGTGATTGTCACGGGTTCAGTCACGAAATGAGTTGTATTTTCAGGACAGACCTTGGTAAGTAAAAGGCACCATGCAATACAATTCACAAGGAGATTTTCCTCATTGGTAAACTGATCATTTATAAGTGAGGCAAATTAAAAAAAAAAAAAATAAATACAGCTCCAATAAAAATATGCTTTTAAAATAATGATTATAATAAGTTAGAAGGTTCTACTAGAGTTCTCATTGCCATTGCCAAGTGGATCTTGTTCCTTTTCTGATGGGCGTTTGTAGTGGACGCCTAAGCCAGCGAGTGCCTGTAGTTCTTGCGGCCCTCACCCTCCTTGAGGAAGGTCCAGATCAACGTGTTGACGATGTCAGGCTGGTCCTGCTGCAGCCAGTGGCTGGCCCCGGAGATTATATTGAGGCGGAAGTGGCCCCGGATGTACACTCGGCACTCTTCGGCCATCTCCTGCTCCAGGAAGGCGTCCCTCTCACCCCACAGCAGCAGCACGGGGCACTTGACATCCTTCTGCCGCAGGGCTGGTGAGCTGAGAGAAATAACAGGTTGCCAGGACAACAGCTGCACCAGTTCTTACAGGAATTTCTGCTGCCAGACCCTTGTACCCAGGAACTGTCTACACATCTAAAAAAAATAAGCTAAAACACTGTTGTAGAATCACCTGAAAAAAATCTAATATCTGTTTGACAGAAAACAAGGCTGGGCAAAATCAAATGGTCCGAAAACTTTAACAAGTTTTGTTTGTTTTTCGAACAAAATTTTTTGTGTGTAGAGCCCCACAAAATGTAGTACTACATTGCAACACTAGAGGGGGCTATCGAGTCAGAACGCAGGACGCCGTGAAAAATAAAAAGTGACGCATGTTTAATAGACGCTGGAGCTGTGGGCTCACCTGAACATGTTTCTGTAGTAGTTGAGGGGGCCGGAGAGAGCCCCGGGCTGGGAGAAGTAGTACAGGTAGGCCTCCATGTCCTCTTTGGTCAGTCCGCTCCCCTTTCGACCAAAGCCTGTCTGGCTGCTGGTGAACAGGCTTTTCAGGGCCTGTAGAGAGAGATGCTGTCAAAGGAGGCAGACCTGCTAAAGGGTGGTAGTGGGGGGGGGGGACCACGTATGTGAAACCCCGCTGTTTTTCCCTGCTCCTTGGGCCAGGATTATCTGGGCCACCGCCCAGCCACACGCATGTGTTCCACGTCACTGTTGCTGCTGGCGGCGGGCGATTTTGGGCGAGTGTGGCTGGACTGGTTCCCCAGGGCACATGATGTTGAGGCGGACAAGAGTATAGCCGTTAAAATCGACCTCTTTTCTTGGATTCACCGCCTACGTGCGTCACAAGGGCACCTCCCCCCCCCTCCCCCGCTGCCCACCCCATCCCAGATTCGGCATCCCGTGCTGTTGCACTGCAGACTGTGTTCTGCTGAAGGGCAAAGCAAGATGTGGGCTCCGTCCAGCACTTTCTGTCATATGTATTTAAAGGGCAAAGCTTCCTGAAGCCGACGGGAGACAGTAACTCATGAGGCATTCTGTTTGGGCTTTGCTGGTACATCGGAGGCAGGGCTTCTTATTTATGTTTATAAGCACATATTCGGGGTAGAGCCTGAATGCAGGCATGCAGCCACATCTCTCAGGCCCTGGGAAAACATGCAATTATAAATCCCTGGTTTAATTCGCACCATTGCCCTTGAATGACCTACCTGAACTCTGAACTATGATCTCTCAGCTCAGGAACAAGTGGAAAAAAAACAATCAAACCACAGTGTGAGGGATAAACGGTATGTTAAAGTCAAGTACCGTGTCTGTGCATTGTTTAGTGAATGGTGGTCTGTTTTTTAGAATCTGGCACTGGCTCTCCTTGCCTGTTTCCACGGAAACCTCGGCGGACGCGTCGCGCTCCTCACCTTAAAGTCATGCATGGCGAGCACGAGCTCAGGGAGGCGGGGCAACTGGAAGAAGAACATGTAGCTTGACTTCAGCAACTGGCTGGGATGGCGGAGGGTGTAATCTGGAAGGACAGAGAGGTCTCGGGGTGGGGGGGAGGCAAACGAGGCCCCCAGTAACATCTCTGCTATGACCCCATAACTGAGGAGCTTTAGTCACAGTTACAGACTGCCAGTCATGGACTTTGCGTTCTGTTTGTGCCTGGCTGACACGTTTTTGTACTGAGATTGTTGACAGCCATCCAGATGTACCGACTGACGCTTGTACCTTTGCTCACATAAACCCACATCTCCCCCCAGGAGTGGGGGCAAGAACCACAGCTAGCCTAATTTAGGCGCTATGTTACACCAAGTCAAGAAGGCAGCAGGAAGATCAAACGCGGCTGTACAGAGGAAAGTCAACTCCTAGTAAGAAGGCAGGGAAACTACACGTCCATGTCTATTAGCCAGGGGTCATTAGCAATACTCAGACGTAATAAGACTTAAATATGATGAAATTCTGAGTAATTGCTGGAATTGGCATTTGACGCGGTCACATGCATGACGTGGGGGTGCGGGGGTTGTGTGAAGACGTACCTGCGAACACAGAGGGGTGGGGGCAGTTCAGGACAATGAGCTTGGTCACCATCTCGGGGTAGTGGATGGAGAACAGCCAGGCCAAGAGGCCACCCAGGTCGTGACCCACCAGGAAACATCTGTTATAACCTAGCAACAGCCAAGCAGAGGACGTCAGCGTGGAGCAGAGAGGCGATACTCATCCAGCTCGTCCAGAATGCCCTTGGTGTAGCCCAAGATAATGGGATGGACCATCAAAGCTGAGGGGGGAGGCTCTGTTCTGAAAGGCGGCCCGAAATGAGAAGCATTTGAGCAGTGACAGATGCTCGGAAACCGCCATGAAATAAAGCCGGGGTTAAGCCACACCATACGGTGCTGCAGTTCGAAATTTCAAGACTCGAGCCACTAGAAAGGACAGACGTCTACACTGGAGAGCCTATACTGTCTTGTCTAAAGGATGTCAATGTCTGAAGGAGAGAAAGACTAGGTGAAGGTCCTGTGTAATAATAATAATCAATCCATCCGTTTGTCTGTCCGTCCATCCATCCGTCCATCCGTCCAGCCATCCATCCGTCCATCCATCCATCCATCCATCCTCTAACCACTTATTCTAGTCTGAACTGCGAGGTTCTGGGGCCTACCACTGGCAGCAAAGGGCACAAGGAGGGCTGTAGGATGCCAATCATAATAATCAGGCAAACACAAGCCTTCCAAGGTCAGCAGTAAGTCTGTCTTATTCTTGTACCTCTCAGCGTACATCATTGCAGACACTGAAGCTGAACCCCTCAGAAGAAACGTGTGGGCAGGTGGGAACATGGGGATGAGCTACACGACCGTGGAAACGCTGGCCCAGAGCCCGGGACCCACCCAAGCACTCCATGATGTCCTTGACGTCGGTGAGCAGGTGGTCCACGCGGTAGCTCTCGGTGGAGGTGGGCTGGTCCGATTCCCCATATCCTCTCATGTCCACGGCCACGACCCGGAATTCACTCTTGAACTCACGCAGCTGGTGACGCCAGGAAAACCTGCGGCCCCCAGGTCAAGGGGAGGGGAGGAAGCCACAGAGATCTTCACGCACCAATTGGTGCAAAAGCCAACTGGCCGAGTACCAAATCTATTATTGCAGCACACAAGAAAACAGCTCTGAAAAAGCCAACAAAAATTGAGAAAACATGAAAAACATAGCCACACACTATTAGCCTTCCCTGACTTGTTATTTGATGAGATCATTGTTCACCTCAATTGGGTGTTCTTCCCATAATTACAGTTGTCATTCCCAGGGTGACAATCTCGCCCTAGACTAAACCTGGCCTGATCTTCGTTCAACGGCTGAAAACGTCCTCCTAGACCTTCTCCTAGACATAAACCTGTCCTGACCAATGTTCAGCATCTTAAAACGTCCTCCTAGA
>JAACJT020000036.1:1956237-1973099 GCA_009936485.2 Gymnarchus niloticus
GTTACGGGTCACGCCGGCCAATACGGATGTCCGTGAAGCCCAGTTACAGTACAGTCCAGTGTGAGTGTTACGGGTCAGTTAGCAGTTTGTCAAATTACGCGCTAAAAGCGAAGCGCCTCCACAAGCCATCTTCGAAACAAAATAGCAGAAGTAGTTTTATACGTGACATATTACACACCTGCTGTGTTTGAGGCCTTTTAAATCTGAGTAAAAGTTAAACAACGTAAACCGACTTCTTAGTTAAAATAGCAAAACAAAGCAGCGACCCGCCCCGGACTCCGTATCTTGCAGTTTTACGAGGTACGCTGCCGTACTGACGAAGGTCTAAGCTACTTAAATTACCGATTTAAACCATGAAACGCAGTTAACGATATTGTAATAACTTACTAAGTCCTTCGGCCACTTCTCTTTCCGCTAGCAAACTGCGCGCTAAAAGTGACGTAGAGGGGCAGTCCCCGTGCTCATTAATATTCATGAGCTTGCCATCGTATGAATATTCATGAGCTACCCCGCGCTAAAAAGCTCGTATGATACTGGGGCCCCGTATTTAGCACGTCCACCAACATCCTCTGACTTTCTCCTGCAGTTAAAAGGAAACACCGTTTCTTACAGTTGATTTATTATTTTTTAAGAAGGGGAAAACATCAGCCATACTTCTCGGGTCGGTAAAACATCTTCCCTGTTAATGAGATAATAAGGAAATGAAAGGCCGACACATTCGTTATAGACCCAGAAACATTATGCAATTCATCTGTTTCCATTACATTTTTCAAAACATATATGAACAGTCTGCCACTAAAGCTGACAAGTTTATTTTTCAAAACGATTTCGACATCAATACCAGAATATGCAACATTGAATCTGACAAATTTGTTAAGATATAATTAACCAAACAGTCACGTTGAAATGACAAGGAAGATCATATTCAATTCAACAAGCATTACATGTGTCCAAACACAAAAAAAGGCCTAAAATATTCCGTCAAATATTCCAACGAATGCTTCGATTTCTGAGAAAGTGTCTTCTTCTTGAAATCTGTAATCATTAATGGGCACATTTTATGCACACAAGTAATGACATTTCCATTTTATCATTAAAATTGGGAAAAAAAATAGACACCTAATGTTGTCGCAGTTATACACTGCAGTAGGCACGCATCTCACAGCCCCCTCCTACCTGCCAGTTTCATCTGCTGTGTTTTCTGGGACACCGGGCTTTGAAAAAAAGTCAAACTTTTGACGTGGTGCCGTCAGGTGGAATCGCTCATGTTTCGGCAAAGTCAACATCATGCTATTCCTGTACATTTCTGTGGATGTTGCCTACAGAGGAAAAGCAATTCTCAGCGGTAGAGCCTTCGAAAAGGACAAGTTTCAGAGACTAGGACATAGTCCACCTTACTTTTTTAAGCCCTACTTTGCAGCAGGGTATCAAAAATGAGTAATATGCCATAATTATTTCTCTCCTCCAAAATGTTTACTAAAAGGAAAATATTTATTCCATCTTAAAAAACAAACAAACTGTGTACTACCTCTAGTTTTAAATGGCCTTCTATTCCCACACAGAGCTGTAAAAATGAAACCAAACGATGGATTGCAGCCTAAATGAGATAAAGTACATCTTGACATCAAGGCAGACTGCTGCTCAGTAACACTGAGGGGGCCTTTACAGCAGTGCATGTGGTTTTCTGAGACTCACGGTTTCTCCATCAACAAGGCCAAAGCAGTCAGATGGTTTAGGAGATGGAGGAGGAGATATGCACACAGGTGCCACTTGACGACTGATTGTCGGTGAGCTGGTCCTGGAACAAGTATTTATTGTTAAAGTATTATATTAAGCATAACTATGATTTAATGCCTGCTCTGACTCATTAAAAACATTTGGTCCTGTGCAGTTGTAAAGATCACAGATATTCCTCTCTATGCTGTTCATCATTTTTCTTTACTTGAGGATTAGTGGAGATGCGCCTTGCTAAATGTTACAGTTCCCAAAGGCCTGGACAGTGATTAATTTTAACTGTGGCTACAATGACATTACGAAGGGTGCCTCAAAGTCCCAGGTTTGTGATTTGAATACAGAAACCATGAGTGAATTATGACTAATGGGGGGTGATAAGGGTTTCATTCTGCATCAAGTTTCAAGTTTTATTTTCACGTGTTCCAGAGAGCACAGTGAAAATCTTTAAATCACTCAGGCGATAAGGAAGTGACTGAGTTTGCATTTGTTCAGTAAATGATTGAATTAGTTCTGGTTGGGAGTTGGCCAAATGCTCTCACAAACACCATTCATACGTAAAGTCACTGTCCTTTCCTGTCTCAGACTCCCCACCCTGCAGGAGAATACCCTTTGTATGCAAATTCACTCAAAGCGCCTTTACACAGAACCTTGGTGGGTAGGGTCTTATGGGGTAAAGACCGGTCCTTACTTTGTATTTGAGCTGCCTTTCAATACCCGGTGGATATCTACACTGTATCACATGTATTCTTGTGCTGCACAATAAATCATAATTTTTCTAAAACCAAATTGTTAAGAGACTCTACCAAGTTGATTCCTTACAGTGGCTTACCCATTCGATCTGCTAGACTGTAAGATGGATTCAGATTGACCATCACAGGGTGCTGGAGGGATAGGTCATAATGGATTCAGTGATATTTCATAAATTTATATAAATATAAACTCTAAAATTATATAAATATAAACTATAAACTCTTATAAAATTATAAACTCTGAAGAATAACTGTTAAAGCAAAGCAAATTTGTTACTTTGAACAGATCCATTTCATGGAAAATGAGATAACATGGCCGTTTGTCAGCAGTACAACGATAATTATTGTCCGAACACTGGACTGAAGGGGAATACCTCTTGGGCTTTTTCCATCTTTCTCTGGTGTTCCAGAGTATGGAATCTCACTGGCGTCCACTAAATTGTCATCATCAAAATCACCCCAGTAGTCTATTCCCAGGTCAAAGTTCACAGTGGGGATATCAGAAGAGAAGCGGTCAATGTCATCTGTGGGACCAGCCCCTGGAATGCCGAAGTAGCGATCGGTTCGGTGCAGATCTTCATTGCCAGGGTCAGATTGCTCCCACACTGAAAAATCTGAAGTGAAGAAAATACATTATAAGTTCAGCTAAATTCCTTTCGGTGAATTAAAGACAATTCAAAGTAAAACAAAGAGTGACTAGGGCATCAAACACAGCCTTGTACATTCGTGTGAACTGACCGGCCTTCTAATTTATCTTGTTAATGTTCAACCGTAACGGCTCACAATAGGAGACTAAGTAACAGCGATGGTAAAGCGGTAAGGAGATGACTGAGGCCATGTCAGGCACTCTGTACCCTCAGCGGTGCCGCTGACCGGCTCGTTCTGGTCTGCTTCATCCACCCACTGACACGTGTCTTCTGGATGCGTGGTGAAGTCTGCAGGATTACGAAACACGGGGGGTCCTAAAGTCAGGAATAGTCGCTCAGGCTGTGCTAATAATTCTACAGGAAATGGAAATGAGATGGACCGGGTTTGATGTGTTTTCATGCCTTTTGCTATGGCTGTAGGCTTTCTCACCATCGGGTAATCTGTCAAGAGAAACCACTCAGAAATCACAGGTCTGCTATTTCAAGCACTGCTTTGGTGAAGCTGTACCCACCCTCAGAGTGAGACCCTCGTTTCCATGCTTCTTTGGAGCTTCCGAAATCCTCCACACACTCTGCCGCTGAATGAAGATTATAATGCCCCCCTTGGTACCTTCAAAGAAGTTGAACAGATAAAAAAATGCAACTTCCACCTTCCTTATCTTGGACATCGCAAACACTAGTATGATATAAAACAAACATAAATACACAAACATTGCTAGTAAGGAGTTACATATCATTTTTCTGTCATGTGGAGGACTGAGATCTGTGCAGTCCCTGCAGAATATTTACTTCATTACAAAAAGTCATCGTGGAGGACACTTTTGGTATCACCATCTACCTAGGCACAGCAGGCATGGAGTTCTTGGGATGGTACGCAAAACGATGAATGCCTAATGTGGGCTCCTCATACATCCTCATCTAGTGGAAGAACATATATTTGAAAAGGCTTTCGTTATTACACTGAAAGTTGTGAGGACAGTTGAAAATTCCTGAGCACTTCCTATTTTTCACCTCCAGGGGTCAGCAACATAGCTCCAACCCATGAACAAGGGTTCCCTTTCCTGTGCTTTTATCCGATGTTGGTTTACTTTCAATCTATAACCATTTCAGGTTAAGGTTACTTCTGTGTGACTACAACAACTCCAACTGCGGGCAAACACAAAGGTTTTAAAGATAAAAATATTTGTTTTGCACTTGGACACGAGAGTTTTCTGCAAGAAGCAAGTACCAAATCCTGAGCCCCCAAGCCAATTCAAATGGAAAAGAGCCGAGCAGCACAAGATCTGAGCAGTACCATCAAGTGTTCTAGGCAGCTCATACTCAAAACTGAGTGCCAACTGGACCTTGAGACGTTTCACTGGGGTCTCCAACAGGGTTTCATTCCTGTTTTTGAGGTCCCTGAGGTAGGAAGATATACCGGAATCGCCATCCGTAGTCCTCTTCAACACCCTTCCCACACCAACTTTACCTAAAAGGGAAATGGGTATTGCTAAAGTGAAAAACGTTTGATAAACATACGTTACATAATAGGGCTGTATTTGCTATAAGAGTAGAACACATTCTCAGTTACACTTTGAAGAGCTGATTTTGAATCACTCACAACATTCATGTCCACACTGCTCCTTTTTTTTACAGAAATGGTTACACTGTCTTTTTCCCAAATCAGGATTTATGTTCTCCTTTAAACAATCTTTATCTGAAAAAAGAATGAAAGTTCACATAATTAAGTTAAATGATGAAGCTAAATTAAATTGTGGAAGATGTATGGGTGAGTGGGTCAAGCATGCCTTAAGGAATGTTCGTGAAGTCTTACATTTTCACAGATTTCACATGAACTCCCGTACCTTCGTCATTTTGGGTAATTGCATCCTGAGCTCTGTGCACTGTGCTCTGCTTTGCCGGCAGTTTGCCCTCTAGAGTATGCGCTTTGACCTGCGTGTTTTCTGAACCTGTATTTTCAGCCACAAACCTTTTGGCTCCAGAATAGAAAACACTGGACTTCTGCTGAATGTCAAGTCCAACTTTAAGATAAGAAGAGACAGATGCAGTAAGAAGATAAGTCTTTTAAGATGACATATCAGAACGGTGCCAGCAAAATGGTGCAGATACGAACCTGCTCGTCTTTCATTTGTATTTCACAAAAGTATTTCCTGTGAATTAAGATTAATAATGGTGTGTGGACTCATCACTTATGTTTTCTTTGGCTTTGAATATGAGATTCTGTGCAGATCAAGACCGTGTAAGAAACACAGAGCTGTATGCCAGAATCAATCATTTCCCCCATAACATGCTTTTCTCAATGTTTTTTTTTCTAATTAGGATGCTGAAGGTGAGCCAATTTGGGTTAGAAATTGTATTTTCACCTTCTGTGAACGAATGATGATGTAAAAATGTTATAATAGTACCATTCCACGTTGTCAATGCAATCCCCTGTAGGAAGTAAAGTACTGAGAGCGATTTTATCTGACATGGTAAAAAAACAAATTCCCATAACTCAGAGACACATTCCTGGTCAAGAGAGGAGCAGGCATCTTGATCTGTGATTTGGGCTTAAGAAGTTAAGAGCTGGTGTTCCTGAAAGTTAGAAACCGCAGTATCGCTGATAATAGAGATCTAATCAAGGGCACTGGCCGGACAGGAACATTTCCCACTTCTACGGCTGTTGGATCATTAGTCTGGAAAGGAGGAAGAAACGCGTGACAGCAATGCACACGCACCGAACTCAGAGCTAATCAAATTCACGCTGAGCTCCTCGCCCTTGGCTGCTCTTGTCACTTCAATCTTCCTCGACCAGCTTCCAGTCTTCAGCAACAGAAAATCTCTGAGAGGAAAAGCACAGGCTGGCGTCTTTTCAGGGAAAGAACATCTGTGAAATGGTGCTGATACAAGGCTGGTCTTACGTGACTTTCTGGATGAACACCAGATTGTTGTCACAGTCTCCTATGATTAAGCTGACAAAATGGTGGTCTGGTGCTGTCCTCTTGGTTTTCAGCAGCTCGTGGTTTTTTAAATGTACTGTCACGACAATCTCTGCCGTTGAAAAATTGTATCTTGGAATCTGTGAAGAGCAAATGATATTAGACAACTGACAACACGCTGGCTTGTGCCGATTTTGACATTCAGATCATCTTCAGGGCTTCCCTTCCAATACTCCACAGCTGGTGTCCTCCAGTGTCTTGGGGTAGGCTTAATATTGCTTGAATGTCAAAATTAGCACCAGCCCACATCTATGTAAGGTCATGGACAATGGAACCTGACACAGATACAGACTTGGTTTTCTTTCTACAGCAGAAGGGGCTGTCAAATGACACAGCGACACCAGTGACTACGCTGTCATTCAGAGTTCACCGCCCCTGCTTTAGTGTGTCTTTAAATGTATAAAGCAGAGACAAACCAGCCGGGTTTGGTCTAATTAGTCATTGCCCTCATTTTGCTGGAGTAAAAGTGGGCGCATGTAAAATTGCTAATTATCCTCATTCTGTTGCCTGCTGTTCAACACTTATTACCTGTTCCAAAGTAACTTCATACTTTGGAAGATGGATGACTGCTTCTCTGATCTGGTTTCCAAAAGGAGGGTGCCTGTTGACAATCTGGAGAGGGTTATTTTAACCTTGGAGGAATTCAGTTTAATTTATAGCACTAAGATCATGAAGAAGCTCCGAAAGACCTTAAGCTAGAAAGTGATTTGGTAACAAATCTCCAAATACCAGCTCCAGCTCTCTGGCGTTAGTCTGCTCGATCTTCTGGAATGTTGTCAGCCCAGCATTCACCATTGCTGTGGACAGTGTTAAACCTGAGAGGAAAAGGCATCGAGGGTGTTACTTCAGTCAGAATAAACTGTGGATTGGCCAATAGGAGTGCTAACAGTATACTACGCACTGCCAGCTGGTAGGGAGTTAGACAGGCAAAAAGGCCCTTTGTGCCCTGTTGAGGCCCTGAAAAGTGGTGGCCCTTTAGTGGACTTTAGTTGGTCTAAATTGACATCGGAGGTCAAAACAGTTGGTCTGGTCTGTTAGATATACTATATTCTTGGCAAACCAGTCCTGATACAGGCTGTTTTTCATCTGTCTTACAAGTAATAAGGTGTCTTTATTGACTGTGCAGCTTGTCCAATTATGGAAAGGGGCGATCAGTGTTACAGGCTTGGACTGAGCTCATATCCTCCTCATATTCATCTTTTTTCTGGCATTTCCCGCTGCAAAATAATGCTTCAGAGTTATATCCAAAAGACTTTTATTGTTTGTATCTGAGAGTGCCTCAGAGGGCCTCCCCGCAGTGAAGTCTGCTTCGGCTGAAGCTGCTCCTGAGGGCTCCAACTGAAAAGCACCAACCTATCTTCTCCAGCTGCTTCGATACAAACGGCGAGTTCTCCCACAGCTTGGCCCGGAAGCACTTGGCCAGAATCGTGGAGTTGAGCAGTGCAGTGAACTTCATGTTGGAGTGCTGGCTGAGGAACTCCGACAAACCTGGCCCAACATAATGAGATGAGTACTAGCATTTCTTGTTGCCATCAGTGACATCGGCATTAGTTCTCTGAGGCCCCTCATTGAGGAACAGGTCACCAGTGGCAATGCTGCTGTTACCGCCCCAGTTAAGTATTCCAGAAAATTCCGAACTAAAACCGTGCCATTTTCCATTCCATCTTTTGCTCAGGTGTTTGCTGATTTATGCTTTAAAGGTAGGGGTCAAATACCAATTATATGATTATTATATTATGTTATATTATTATACTATGTTAAAGTGGCTGAAAAAAGACAAAAGATAAATGTGAATTACACTTCGTGATCCGAATTCCAGTTCGGAATATTTTCCCAGTATCCTGCACGAGTCCAAACTCCTGAATTGGGATGCAGCCGAGGTGGGCTTGTATCAGGCTGTGAAAATTCAACGCTTATATTAGGCTAAAAAAATAACAAGGAAATACAGAAGTCTCTTTGTACAGCAGTGATTCTGTATAATCCTAAGGAAAACGAAGGTTTTTCGCACTGAATAGGCAGAAATTTTAATAAATTAAAATCTGTTTGTCAGTGTCTTACTATTTGCCATTTATTTCTAAAAGAAATCAGGGCCAAAGTATCACAGCAACATCAATTCAAATCTGTTGGAAACTGTACAAGATTCATCACTGCAGAAAATAAATAAGAAGTATGCTCTCCAGCAGTCTCCATAAATCCAATTCAGTCAGGGAAGTTTTTACGAAAACAGCAAGAAAATCCAAACGTGCTGAAAGTATGTTTTGGCCCAGGGTTTATGAGGGTCTGCACACCATACCAGTTAACTTTCATCTCTTTGTTCTTTATCTTTCCCCCCATCGGAAATCTGAAAACAAAACAAGCACAGCCTTGGTTAAAAGGACTTATAGTCGTAATCCTTTCCTGAAAAATTAACTCCACTGTGTTACGACCTGATCGTTATCCTGTGCTTATCCTTGTTCAGAGTATTCAGGGTTCGTTTTTCATTCATCCTAAGTTGCACATCGCTGAACTCCCTGCCTCTGGATATGACCTCGATCTGTTACGAAAAGGCTTCAGCTCAGTTTGCCGTGTCTGATTAATAAAGGTGGCAGTAATGTGTCAAAATGCAAGAGGGACAAAAACATCACGCACCAGCTCAGGGAAAGATTCTGTCCCACACACCAAACTGAAGTGCTTCATGGTTTCAAAGGCAATACAGTACCTGGCCATCAACTTACCGGCTTCTGTGGGTGAGAGGAACAAAGCCGTGTTCCGATGCATCGAATTCTCGTTTTACTCACACAGATAAATCGAGCTAAACTTAGAGCTGGTTCACTCGATCTGCTGGACTTGACAGCATGTCAGTGAGAAATATGGACATGGTAACATAATGAGAAGCATAACACACAGGCTGGCACGTTTGCTGTTACAGAAACAACGCTCTACCAGTCGGTTTAAAATTGATGTCTTCATCCATAGTGATCAGGTCAATGGCGGCCAGTGAGTTGATGTTCTTAAGACAGAGCTCTGAAAAGATGAGATGATTAGTCTGATTTTTAGTGACCTGCAAAAAAACTTTTTCCCAGAACATTACACTGAACTTCAGAGATTACTGCATACCTTGCAGTCTTGTTTCAATTCTGACTCTATCCAGGCTTGATGCAAAACCTTCAAATAAATCATTATAAAATCAGGGAAATGGCACATTTAAGGTAGTGAGATACATCTGCTGAAAGCAGGATTGTCCTCTGAGAAGTGTGCATGTACGAGTCTCTCTCTGCCAAAAACAGGTTTGTCCCACATGTTTTCTGAGAAGTGCGTATGTACGAGTCTCTCTCTGCCAAAAACAGGTTTGTCCCACATGTTTTCTGAGAAGTGCGTATGTACGAGTCTCTCTCTGCCAAAAACAGGTTTGTTCCACGTGTTTTCTGAGGAGTGCGTATGTACGAGAGTCTCTCTCTGCCAAAAACAGGTTTGTCCCACGTGTTTTCTGAGGAGTGCGTATGTACGAGAGTCTCTCTCTGCCAAAAGCAGGTTTGTCCTACGTGTTTTCTGAGGAGTGCGTATGTACGAGAGTCTCTCTCTGCCAAAAGCAGGTTTGTCCTACGTGTTTTCTGAGGAGTGCGTATGTACGAGAGTCTCTCTCTGCCAAAAGCAGGTTTGTTCCACATGTCTTCTGAGAAGTGCATATGTATGAGAGTCTCTTGGGTATATGCTGCCATGTTGACACCCTCACCGTAATAGCTAGGATTCTTCAGGGCCCGGATGTACAGAAAAGTGGAGCGTATCCAGTCTAGAGCCACGTTCACATCTGAGATGGTATGAAGAACTATCTCAGCATTGAGGTGCTCCACAAGGTGTTTGTGTAGGCTGGAGGTCATAAAAGAAGCGTAAAAGATCTATGAATAAAGTCACAGGTGCATCAAAATCCCAGCCATATCTATCTTCGTTATTATTATATACAGTACTGTGCAAAAGTCTTAGGCAGGAAAAAAATGTCTGAAGCCATTGATCCCGGCAGTAACTATACATTTGCTCAAAAAAATACAATTTAACATTAGAATATATACAAATAAACAGTAATACAAGAAGCAGTAAAAATAATCTTTTCCGTTCTGCAAAATGTTGCTGATAACTGGTTAGATGGCTAGAGGAACACAACTTCCAAACCTCTCCTTGAAGGCACACCAGCCATTCCATGTTTTTGTTACATTTTACCACCATCTCACTTAATTAATTCCTTTAATTAGTTCATTAACCTTATGACATTGACTCGTCAACCAAAATGTACCTGTAATTGAGTTCAACAATATATTGGATGGTAACTAGAAATTCTGAGGTGACTTGAAATATTTTGAAATATGTAAACTAAGACATTTTGACACACATTAAGTCAGTTTTACACCAACAGAAAATTAACTCCCATTGCCTGCCTAAGACTTTCGCACAGTACTGTATAATTCTAATGAAATTTTTCTTCAAAGTCCCATACCTGCTCTCAATGGTTTCAGTCCCACTAACCAGTTGCACATATTTCTCTTTTGTCTGGGACCGGGTCATGATCACTGCCGTTGCAGTTGTGTCAAACTAGAACAAAGAGCATGTTTGCCATGTCCACAGCAAACCACACTTTGGCAGTGATTCATCCACCATACCAGCCCATCCACAGTCTGTGAAGGTGGCATCTCACATATGTAGACCAGAGGGCAACTACGTACCTGGGGCCGGCCAGCTCGCCCAATCATCTGCTGGATGTCCATTTCACTGTATTCCTCACAAGAGCCACCAACATAGTGCATTGTGGACTTGATCACCACTAGGTGGGCGGGTAAGTTCACTCCCATTGCTAAAGTACTCGTCGTAACTGTTTGAAATAAAGAAGACTGATCTCTTTTGCCCCCACACTACTGCAGCTTAGGCCTGTTTGCATTGGGGTAAGAGTGTGTGCTTTACGAAATTAAATCACTTTTTTGAGTTAATTTTTACATACAAAACAACATAAACGGAGCTCTGCATTTTTAAGCATCTACAACGAAAAAACACAGGTTATGCGATATGGTGTGTATTCTATTCACTTCTTGACGTATAAATGAATGTCTTCCTGGCTGTGCACCGAGACAGATTTTTTTGAAGGTAAAAAAGAAAATATATGTTTGACACACGGAAGGACGAAGACATTGCAGAAGGTGAGTTAAAACACCCATCCCATCCATTTTTTGAAATTCTCCAGTCTGACATCTAGGTTAAGAATAAGTTAAGGTTAAAAACTGTCATGTTACCAAACTTTTCACAAATTATTAATGACTTGAAGAAATGAAAGACGTTTGGATGGTTGAAGGTGATGCTCACAGAGGACTGGTAGGTCTCCAACTGTGAACGCGTCTTCGATTATTTTCCTGTCAGCAACGTCAATCCCCGCATGGTGAAAACCAACTCCACACATTATTAGATCTGGAACACAAAAAAATACCTAGAGATCACTTATGAAATATTAATGGCCCAAAAAAAAATTTGGAAACAATTCCGTACACATTTATTGGCAGACACACACAGACACAGATGCTGTAGAAGATAGAATACCAGGGCTACCTCTGAGTTTTGAATCAAGCAGACAGCTTGCATACTTCATCAACCTGCAAATGAGTACAATGGCCCATAAGAGAAACAGAATATTCCCCTGACAGATTAAGCAGCTTGGAGAGGACAAGCGTCTTCAAAATGTCACATTATATCTTACAAATGCCTCTGGTGGAATTAATACACTTCGGCTAGAGAGTAAATTACTCAGTTTAAACGTATATTATGGATTCAGACCAGGAGCAAATGTTTTAAACATGATGCAACAACTACTACGATCGCCATTTACAAGAAACAACAAGTGATAGAGTGCAGATTAATGTATAAATGCCAAAGAGAAGGATGACCTCTGTTTGTGTTCCATGCTCATGATAAACCTGGCATCTTTGGCCAACACCGCCGCAGACTGCTGCACACCTTTCCTTGTGGAACAGAACTACAAAACCAAACAGGGAGAACGTTAACTGAATCCTTGACTTTAAGCCTCGGTGCATTTGAATCGGAGCTTGTCATCCAAAGAGGCCCGGCAGGGTGAGCAGTCACCACAAGTGTGGGCTTCTGATCCGAGTACGTCTGGATGATATTTGCCATCTTGTAGCTGAGGGACAGGTCAAACTTGAAGTCTGTCTGATTGTTGCCACATGGGAAGCCAAGCACCAGCTTCCTCAGTTTAACTGGCCTGTGACTCTCGTCTAGCTCCAGGCAGGTCGCAGGTCCCGAGCTGTCAGAGAGCCAATTGGCAACCTAGAAACACAGATGGTATTAAGTAACTGCACTGTCACCGTTGACTGACAAGTGAGTGTTCCAATGTCATATCCATGTCTCACGTCAGCAATGTTCGGAATGGTGGCGGACACAGCCACGAATCTCATGGAAAGGCATGAGTGGGACTTTTCTCCAACCCGATAGGAATCCATTGTTTTCATTCGACTGACCACGACCTCCAGTGTCGCCCCACGTGTCGAATCTTTCACCACATGGATCTGGAGACAGTTAAGAGAGACGTAAAGTATAGCAGATCAAACATGCCTTAAAACACATGCTTCGTTTAAACAGAAAACTTATAAAGGATGGAGCTGGCAGCTGCTAGGAAACCGTATCATCACGTAGATGGCACTGCAGACTTCTGCGTCCGAAACACTTCGCGTTCTGACCTCATCTATGAGGAACAGCCTGACCAGTTGCACTGGGCTGTTGTGTCTCCACCTTCTTGTCATGCTGTCCCATTTCTCCTTGGAGGCGAGGAGAAAGACACAGAACTACAAGTCAAAGAAACTAGGAGCACGAAGTGGTGTCCGGTGTGCAGACGACGACTGTGTCTGTGTGGCGTGAGCAAAGCTCAGTCTCGAAAGCCTGACTTACCGGTGTCGTCATGATGATGTGGGCATCCTGAACCTCAAAGAAGTCATCGATTTCTGTGTCGCCTGTCAGCTCCTTGCAGTTGAGCCCTAGTGGCCCGAATTTCTGCTTCCAATTTTCATAACATTGGCTGCAAAGGGCTTTAATTGGCGCCACTACAAGCAGATAATACAGAGCAAAAACTCTGCTGTCAGGCTATTTCTTCAGTCAGTGAGTCTATAAAGCAATTCATGTTTCAAACGCAGGAAATAAAAAGGCAGTTTGCAATAGATTACCTCTCTGAAAGTACAGCTAAAAAAAAACCCTTAGAAAAATGATTTTGATGCTACACATCTGACTGAGTAATAATAAAAACAAACTGTAAAAAGTGAGCTTTGTTTACAGATTTCTGGACTCTGAAAAGTACATCTTCATGGAGCCAGAGGCTTGGATGTTTTACTGCAGATGAAGCAGTAACCCAGGGGGTGTGTTCTGACAATCAGTCGAGAGAAATGTGAAGACCTACTTCGTCTTCCTTTAATAACTGTGACGTACTGATACTTACTGTACACAACTTTAACAGAGTGCCGGGGAGCTGGGACCTCCGTCAGCAATCGAATGATCGCTAATTCAAAGAGCACTGTTTTTCCAGAGCCAGTGGGAGCACAGGCCACAAAATTTTTACTGCTGTAAAGAATCTGTAAAACAGATCTTTTATTATATTTGCATGCTATTCATTTGAATTATAACCATTGAACTGAATTAAATTAACAAGCATAAGTATGGGAAAGACCCGCACACTTACATCATCCAAGGCTTTTGACTGCACATAATTAAAGTACGGGAACTCTTTGAAGACTGATCTGAACTGTGCAGCTTTGCAAGTCATATCAAGGCTTTTGTGTTTTTAATATTTTCCCTTTAGTCAAAGCTAGCCAAAAAAAAAAAAATCATAATTATCCAGCCTACTGCTCCTTTCAGTTCCAAATTTTATATCCTTATAAAGTATTTTAGATGTGTGAGAAACATATCAATAAATTGTGCATTATTACTATGCACTTTGATTACTAGACATAGTTAGAGAATACATGGCATAATGCACATAGCAAGAAGCCTGTTTTACTGAGCACATGTAATTAGGCTGTGCCTTAAAATCTCACTGGCATGCATCCTCCATTTTGACCAATGGCAAACATGCAGGTCATTCAGTATGGAGGCAGGAATCCGTGCTTCTGTTAGAGCTTTGATGTGCCATTGGGAATGGCCGCCTTCTCTTTGTTGATCCGAGGCCCTTATCGCACTTTGAAGAGGCAGTATTACCCACAGAGGGGTAAGCCGTCCCCAACACGTCACATTTCATCTATCAGAGAAATAATAGCCAGGCCTTTAACAATGCATGAGCGCGCTAAAACTGGCTGGCGGCACAGAGAGCCACCTGAGCACTCGAGAGCTTTATGAATGTTAACCCGAAGCACAGAGGGACAGATAACCGCGTGGCATAGAGAAACTGCCACAGCGGCTCATTGGAATCAGCGCGGGGGAATTACGAGATAGCAGAAGGATACGGATTTCGGTGACGGAGCGAAGGACTCCAGGCTGCGATCCACCTGAAAAGCACGAGTCGTTAATAAATCATCTCTCATCTAATGAGCTGCAGTGCTGTCTGCTCTGCAGAATATATTAGCACTAATCTTTCACAGTACCCAGTCCAACATCCTAAGAAACGAAGTCCTGTGTATTCTCCATTGACATTAATTATGCTTATACTCTCTTAAATTCTCATATTAATTGATACAGAACCACAACATTATAGCATATCTAAAATTGTGTAACAAAGTCCATATCATATTGACTCTTTGATATTAATGAGTTTCCCAAGAGACATAACATGTATGTATTTGTATGTAACAAAGTTTTTACTTTTTCTTGTTCCTGGGCAGAAAGTGTTATTTCCCAATTTCTTATGCCTAATGTAAATGGAAAAGACCTGTTTTTTTCTTCAGACTTTGCTTTTGTGACCTAGGTAATTGGGGGCTGATACAGCAGAGTGAATTACCTTATATTTCATTATCCAGGTCACAAAACCAAGTTTGAAAGGAATTACGGCCATTTTCTATACTTTTACAACATAAGCAATTAAGAAATAACACACACTATCCAGGAACAAAATTTGTGTTACATAGTGTAATCTGATAACGCGCTTTAAGCAGCTCCTGTCTACCACCTGGTGGTCTGAAAGGGCACTGACAGCTGTGCAACAATAACGTAATAATGAATGAATGAATGAATGAATGAATGAATGAAATCTTTATTTGTCAATTACGTAGTTTTGCACAGTAAATTGGAATGTGCCTCCTGCATATCCCATATTGCTCTCTATGAGGCACAAACAAGCTTGAGCACAAGCTTGGGGTCAGAGCAAAGGGCCATTGAAGCAGCTTTTGAGTTAAGGTCTTGCTCAAGGGCCCAGTGATGATATGGGCACTTTTTTGCCAGTTGTGAAATTTGAACCAGACACCTAACACACAGAGTTACACGCCGCCCCCATATATGGAATGCTTCACGAATTTGTGAGTCATCCTTACGCAGGGGCCATGCTAATCCTCTCCGTATCACAATCTGGTTACTCTAAATAGTCAAAGTTTGGCACTTCTTTAAACCATGTTGGATGTGTGTAAAAGATTTCTAAGTCCAAAACATGCACATAAAATGTATACATTCTGCACATTCTGTCTGTGATGGCTGTGTTCAGAGACGGCATAAGTCCCCTTTAAAGTTGCACATCGATGGGCGATGATGAGCTAGTCACTGACACACTGAGGAGGACACTGCTGCTGAGCTACTGAGACTTTCATATCAGCTGGAGAGTGTTGGCCCTTTACGGTTTAAACAGGAAGAGTGTTCTGTAAAGGACAGGAAGTTGCCAGCAGATGTGTGGTGCTGAAGGATAACACTCAGCTGAGACAGGGCACTAAGGTTTATAAGTGGCTCCTTACAAGAATCACAAATTAAAAAATAGCTTCCGAAAATGGAAAATAGCCCATTAGCATGATGAAGACTTTTGTCCGGGAAGACTATAGTAATGAATGATTAACTATAAAAAATGAAGGATATGTCATTTATCAACATAGAATTTCAATTGGTTGACGTTTATAAAGCACCTTTATGCAGTTTCTGTTGTGAGGCATGTAACATTGAAATGTTAAGAAAAGGTTTGTGGGTTTATACAGTACGTATCAGCTTTTAATAATGCTTTAGCAGTCCATGAATCCACATAAAAGACAACGACTGTTAAATGAATTTCTGTCTTGTGTAGTTTTACAGGCAAATCTCCCCAGGTGAAATCCTGAACTTTGCTGTGCCCAGGATTTAAACTTGTGCTTTTCAGCGCCTCGCTGAAGCGTCTGCTCAGTAACGGTGAGCTTTCCTCTGAAGTTCCAGTACAGAGAGTTTGAGGCAGCAGCTCACTCTTCAGTATATGGGATGGGAAAAGATGGGCTAAGTCAGAAATGAAGAAAAATAGCCTGCAGTGCCCTAAGGTATGAAATAAATTGCAGAGGATGACTGGGAGCGTGAGACACAAACGGCATAATAGATCATCTAAGATCTTGTAGTCTTTCAGGAGGCCGAAATCAAACTCTGCTGCACACGCATGACAGGCCATTAAAAGAATAATTTCATGCTCTAAGAACAGAAATCCGAAGTCACATCTGATATCTCAAAAAAGAGCCAAAAAAAAAAAAAAAAAAAAAAAAAAAAACACAGAAAGGCCTTCATCCCGTGCTTTAAGATGAAAAGGGCTGCAATGCTCCCATTGCCCAGCAGAAACTCACCTTGACCTTGTACGCTGAGCGAATGGGGAT
>JAACJT020000036.1:1978115-1995665 GCA_009936485.2 Gymnarchus niloticus
TTTCGTTTCTAACCCCGCCTTTCCCGGCCGCCCGGCCTCCCCCCCCCACCCCCCCCCCCCCCGGAGGAGCCAACCGGCCCCCAGAGGGGGGCGGGGGCCCCCCCCCCCCCCCCGTCACGTGACCGCGCCATGGCCGTGCAGCGCTCAGCAGGTCGTTGAGGTGTAAGTCTTGAATGAATGGAAAATGCGTTGTCGGACAAGGGCGTGCTATTTGAATACATGTAGTGGACTTTTGCATATTAACGTATGATGCTGCTCAGATTTGCTGACCAAATATTAAATCCCATTTCACAACTAGCTATATGAGAAATGAATGCATACATTTCGCGGTTCTGCAGTGCACCGTTACATAAACATGGCACTTATGGATGTGCTGTGCTTCCGCTGTTCTTGGAGCATCTGGAGGATGCCAGAAACACTGAATGTTAATTCAGGGCTAAGCACAATACAGCATTTAACTATATATAGCTCTTCACTAATTGAGACCTTTATAATTGACGTTAACATCACTGTATTCAGGATCCACATACATATGCTTAGTATTAATAACCTGTTTTTGCCAAACATTTTCTTCAAAGTGAACGGCTGATGTGGATGTTCTCCTTTATACCTGCGATTCTGAGATGTCTGGAGAGACCAAGGATTTCTCACTTGTCTGCGGCTGGTGCTGATGTTACTGCAGTACTAAACTGCCAGTGAAATGGAGGACTATGAGGTGGACTTAAATCGCCCATTAATGCCTGAAAGCGTATTATATACTGCTTTGCAATTTAAATACTTGGCCATGGATGCTGTTGAAAAGGGAAATCATGACACTTGCTTGAATGTGCTCTTAAAAAAAAATGCCTATTTTATAAGATGTAATTTTAGTGTGGCCTAGAACAAGGTTGACACTCAGGTGGCTTTTTTTTTTTTTTTTTACACTTTAAGCTGCACTCTTGCAGTACAGAGCAGTATCCAGAATACGTGCTGGTTATTATGAAGAGTCTGATCTCTTGAATTTGTCTTAGTCTGAAAGGTGTAGTGTACCATTTAATATATTTAAAGGGCAATGTGTCTGTCCCCTGCTCCCACCATTTTTCCAATCTTCCAAGCAGCCACTTTTAACCAAGAATTTTTCTACCGTCTGTCTGGAACAATCCATTTATTAAATAGGGGGGGGTCTAGTAACTGACAGTGAAAACTGCACAGTGGACGAAGTAATATTAGACGACAAATATCGAGAAAGTAATATAAAATAAGTCAGGAGTTCAGTGTAAGCCTGAAAACGATCGTATCTCGGCCACTTTTTCCACTGTTTCTCCTTACCGATGATCTCTTTGGACACAATCGTCCCTTTTTCAGACATAGTTTGACCTGCAGAGTATCAGGCAAAATGGCGGCGGTGAAATGGATGGAGGACGAAAGCGAACAATAACCAAGAGTTGACTCGTGCAGCGTACACATCGCCCGCGTTTCCTGCGCCGGGAAGGTAGGCCTTTTTGCAATGCTGCCTGCACGGCCTCGTGGTCTCCGCGCGGCGGGCAGGCGGGCAGTCGCGCGCTCGCTCGCTCGCTCGTCGGCATGTCGGCTGGGCTCCTCGCCTCTCGTGCGGGGCATTAATGGACACGGCGGTGCGCGACGGCGGCGCGAGCCGGGCGATGCCCGTTTGGTGCGGGCGGCGTGCGTGAGTGCGCGCGCGGTCCCCCCCGCAAGCGCTCGTTTTCGCGGATGTTGGTCGCTTCGGTTTTGGGTTTTTTTTTTTTTTTTTTTTTTTTGTTGTTTTTTTTTTTTTTTTTTTTTTGTTTTTTTTTCTTTTTTTTTTATCAATAAAATATTTTTTTTTTTTTTTTTTTTGTTGGTCTTTTGTTTTTTGGTTTTTTTTTTTTTTTTTTTTTCGTTTTGTTTTGTTTTTTTTTTTTGGTTTCCTCTCCCTTTTCCACGGGTGTGCGTGTGGTCGCGACTCGGCGAAAAAGTTTCGAGGGCTTAAAAGCCGCTTAAGTTAAAAGGAACTTGAGGCTGTTGCGCCCCCCCCGCCCCCCGCACGCGGCTGATGTCAAGGATGATACAAAGCCGTGTCACTCTCGGCGTGATGTAAACCCTGTGCGCCAGAGGATCCCCCCTTATATCGCTTTCTACGAATGCTGCATTGTCGCAGCTGCAGTTTTAGGATGCACTTGCAAGCTTTGACACTTGGAGCCCGCAAACGGGGGCGGGCTGCGTCGGCATCCCCTCACGGCGTCAGAGTGCGCATTCTGCGTGTTTTGCGCACGCTGCGCAGTCGGTGTGCTTTGCACGCCGCGCCAGGCTCACCTGCCAAGTTGCCGGGCCTCACACTCGTCCTCCCGTCCCAGCACGCAGTTGCTTAAAGCTCGCACTCGTATTTTAATCCGACCTGCAGGGGTTATTAATGCTCTGTTTTTTTTTTTTTCTTCAGTTACTCACCAAGTCTTCTCAGGCCCAGAAGTGACTAGTTTCATGTGTAGGATGCAGACTTCACATCATGTGTGTGTGCCTATTAGTGTGAAATAATTATCCATAAATGTGTCGTGTTTCCACATTGTAAGCTTGCTGTAGTTTGTCTTAATTTCTTAAGAACTATAAAGTGTGACCTTAATTCGAAATTCCTTGTCCGACAATTTAGTTGGGTCACTGGCGGTTTATTTTTAACAAACCGCTCTAATTTTTTTGAATATAGGATAAACTGCTGACCTAACCTAATAAGTATCTTTTTCTTCCATACTTTTCTATCCGTTTTAACCTACCAAGGACCCAAGGCAATTTGTTGCAATAGTACTTCTGTCTTTTAAATGTTAATTAGTAAAGTGGTAGTTTACATGGGATTGTTAGGAAAATCATTAATTATTAGCTGCGTTTATTCAGATAATCATAAAAACCTCTACATATTCTGTGTGTGTATTCATTATATTTGCATGTTTATTTACCATGAAGTGAATTACATAGGTCTCAATTTCCTCTTTAGAGGAAAGTCTTAAGAAGAAATTTATATAGTGCTGGATTGGTCTTCTGTGAGTTTTCTCCCCCATTCAGTAATTTGCACGTCCAGCTCATGTTCTGCTGTATCCATCATAACTGCCCGTAACGTGTCCATGTCTGTCAGGAGGTCGAGCGGCATGGTCTGGTTTGCCCAAGTCCTTTCCTTGCCAGCCCCTTTCTTCTCCATTTCATCAAGCGCAACATGGTGCCGTGCACAAGAGCGAAACAGCAACTGCATGACCAACGCAACCCCCGCCACTGATAACCATCAGCTTTCAACCAGTGGCCTGCCAATTTAGGGCCTTCTTTCTTCTCTTAGTGGGACAATGCCACTGTATTCAGCCCCTGTGGGACTCCAGGTCACCACTGCTAAACGGCAATGCTGGGCTTTGGGAAAATGCTTTAACCGACTGAGCCCCTCAGGAAGCCCCTGGACGTCAGTGTCCTATGGCCTGCCTCAAAGCGTGTGTCAGTCCTGCTCCTCCTTCGCTCCCAGAAAGACTAGGCACTGGCCTAATAGTACGGCCTGAGTCTATGCGTTGTGACTCCATTGACGTGTTTCTACCTGGAACAGCTGCAGTGAAGTTGCGCTATAGCCTGTACTGCTAATGATCATTTTATTACTTTATAATTTTACTTTTTTAAACTTGTATCACCAGTAATTTTTGATTCTGCAAAATCCAGTATGGTGCTGAACTGTACATTGCAATAAATTAAGTTAATGTTTTCCAGAAACAAAGCCCTTCTTTAGACAGCTTGCTTCGTCTAAGTACAAACTTTCTGTATTCCTGGATTAGTTGGTCTGTTTGGCTGATTTACCTAAAGATTTATCAGCTGGATGCTTGGTAGTTTGTTTACTTAGGATAAAAATGCCATATCTATACAAAAGAGCATCATGGGAAAATACAGTTCAAACTTGGTACCATGCACACATTAGATGGTAACCAGGTTTAGGCAGAAGCCTTGTCAAGCTTCGCCGGGTTGCTGCAGCCCTAGATCGTGGGCTCACCATCAGAGGGGTCACGCAGAGGCTCTAAACAGGAAAACCGTGCTGTCATTTTTTTTATTTTTTTTTTAGGCTTAGGAAACCTCGTAGTTGCATCAAACTCACTTTATGCCTGCTTTGTGTTGGGCTGTAGTTCATATTCATAATGGATATGTGGTGATTTGCAGTCTTGGTGCGTACTGAGTGACATAAGGTGTTCAAATAATAAAAGTATGAATCTCCCTACGTCGACACAAGACGATGTAAGAAATGGACAGAGTTGCCCTAGGCACTCAGACTGGTAATTGTGTGTGTGTGTGTGTGTGTATTTTTTTAACTACACATGTAGTCATTAGTACTAGTCTGTTATCTGATTTAGGGAAACACTTTGGATAAGGTTGACATCTCATTTCAACCAAAATCACAACCATCATTAACATATACAGTTTTTCTTGTCTTTCTGGCGTTTGCATAATGCCACATGCATTTCAATCTTGGAGATCCTCGGCCAACCAACCAGCTCAAGAAGTGTTTAAGGAGTGACGGGTCTGCACTCTGCAGCCCACGTTAAACTGCAGCGGTGCTCTTTCCAGCTGTAAATATTGACTATGAATTGATGCACAGCCTTTGGCCAACTTGATCCTTTGTCCTGAGCTGAACCCATGTATCGTCACAGCCCTGTAAATAACCAGGTTTTATCTGCTCCCTTATGAAAAGTTTAGCATTTGGCTCCAAGGCGTATTTAGTCACAGTTTCCATTATTGCATGGAGGAGTGGCCTATTGGGGTTTGAACCTGTACATGATAGCCATTGGCTCTAATACGGTGTGACTTCACTGCAGTGGGTGTATCAACCTGTGGGAGCCAATCAGAATCTTCGCCCTAGCCTGGGGCCGGTGTCATCTGTATAGTCGTCAGTGATAGGCGTCGTTCTGTACCAAGGTTTAATGGCACACATTTAACAGGTGTGACCCAACCAGAAGCAGGAATCATTTTTTCCCAGATGCCACAGCTTCAGGGCGCGATGTCATCATGACAGCTGACACTCAGAAGCCTCAGGAGCTGCTCTTTGTTTATATTCTGCTTTGCATTCAGTCCGAAGTGCGGCCCCACCGTCGAATGGCGTTTTGTTTGGACATACTATGAAACGGTTCAGCATCTCTTAGGAACATTTAAATTAAAGCACTTGGTCTCTCTATCCCCTTCATATGAAGTGTATCGGTTAGGTTGCAGTGTTCTTGTTTTGCATTTGAAACTTCTGCTTAACTATGGCAGCAGTGCAGCAGGTCCCTGTCTGGCTGCCTGTCGCGGTGGCTTGGTGCTCATGTCGCATCCCTGTCTGTATTGTTCTTAGCCAGCTATATATTTATTTATTTGTTTGTTTGCTAATTAGGATTTCCTGCGTGTGTTTTCAGTGCTCTCACCAGTCGTGAAGGCCGGCGTTGGTCCGAAGCTCTTCTTCGCAGCTGAATGTACGTTCAGCTATGAAGCATCCATATGGATCAGAAAGAAAAGAGGACGCCTGTAACGTTAATTCTCGTTTACGTGACGTGCACCCCGTGAAGCTAAGCTAGTCATCTTAATAATATTAATGACAGACTGAAAAATGAGGCCAGTTGGACCCTGCTTATGTACCCTCTAACCAAAGTGATTATCACAGCACCCAAATTATTACTGCCACTGATTTAATGGCTGTACGTGAGGACCAAGGCACAGGTGAAGGCTTTGAAAACACCTGCCTCCTTCTTGGGTAAGCGTCATTACTAAGTAGGTCGCTGTTGGTTCTCCGTGGGTCTCCTGGTACTGATGCTAATATGTCGTGTTTGGAGCCCGTGGCAAGTGATCGTGACACTGGGGACGAAACCGGCCTGATTTAGCAACTTAGTACAGGATCGGCTGCCAAGAGGAGATATTTCTGTTATATGTTAGATCTCCTGAGATCGTGTAGGCCAGTGATTTTTTTTTTTTCTTTTTTTAATAAAAAAAAAAAAAAAGAGGGAATGTGTTGTGTTTGTGTGATGTGCGGGTATGATTTGTGTGTTTTAAGTGCCGTTCTGATCTAATCTCTGTGCTCTAAACTAATCAAACTGTTTTACCTTAAAGTGGTTCCTGATTATCATTTTTTTTTAAAAAAAAAAAAAAGCCATGTAAAATGGTTTGGAAAAAGTTTCACAAGTCTTTGGGTAAGGTACAAATGAATATCTTTACAATGCTGTATGTTGAAAGCGTGTTTCTGGAATATCGCGAAACGTGTGGCATCAAACAGGTCCACACTGTACCTCTCAGATTTGTGACATTTTAGTGACCCATAGCTTTTAACAAAATGAAAGCTTTGTGGTTTGAATTTTGAGTATTTAAATTTGTCCTTATATACAGCGGTGAAATTTTTTAAAATTTGCAAATTTGAGGAAAAAGTCAGTAAACTGGAGAGGTTTGTGTCTTTTTTTTTTTTTAAAAACTTTTTTAAACCTTTCAAGGTGAGTTGTCCCTGAACACCGGACCGGCGTGATCACTGCTGGTGACAAATGGCGGTCTGTCGCCATGGTTACCTGTACCTTGATTGACTGGTACTGTTGTGTCTTAGCGATGGGTGTCCTTCTGGGGGTCATCTGCTCGATTACAGAAATCCCCGAATCGGCCTCCGTCACTCAGACCACAGCCTGAGTAAAACCAAAACAGGAAACCTGGATTGTTTTCTTGTCAACTGCTCAATGGTATTTTTGTTCCTGAAAAGTATCACTGGTCTTCTAGGAGGACTCTACCTTCTGCCATACCTCTTACTGAAATATTCGCTCTTGTTTCAAAAAGATTGGCTCTCTGAAACAAGTTGGGGTATTTCTGCTGGAGTTGGAATGTGAAGGCGATTCATTCCTCAGTCATCACACACTAGATGAACCTGGTTTGTAACAGTGCGTACAGTTTAGATGCTGGGTTGTTCATTGTCATGCCAAACAGTATTTAGTTAATTGAAGCTGTGACATGTGTCTGTCAGACCATACCCGTGCCAGCGTTTCATGTCTTTTCTTCGCACCCACCCCGTGTTATAGATTTATACCACCACATGGTGGCAGGTTGTACCAAGTTTTCTTGAGGAATCCCTACGTCTAAGCGGAGTAGGTGCTCTGAGGAACCACTGATCCCAGGAAGTGCTGGGAGATAATCCCAAGAGCTCTGTCTATCCGTGTGAGGTGCCTCGACACTCCGTGTTGGGAACGGTCCACTTCTACCGTCAAGATTCCCAAAGGGGCCCGTGTGTCGAAACATGGGGCGGTGGAATCACCTCTGTCGTTTTTGTTTTTCTACCCTCCCATCCGTGAAACTGTTACGCCACTGAGGGTTTGGAGGAATGAGACTATATAAATCGCGGCCTAGCGGATCGTCATATTGGACGTGGTGGTGTGAACAGCTAATAACTGGGTTAAATCACAGAGAATAGCGGAAGTCGGGTCACGCTGTAGAAGTAGGATTTATTCCTTAAAAATAAATTTCTTTTTAAAGCGGTTTGCGGAAAAGAACATTTCCCTTTTGTCTTTGTATGTAGCGTATGTTAATCAGACGATTCATCCTCATTTTTGCCAGTAGGCTGTTTTTGAGGTAGCCGTTCTTTTTTCCGCGTTTAGTGACTACGGTACCAGAATACGAACGTATGCACTCTGTTTCAAAGCATAGGCCTATTTAAAAAAAAAAATGCTGTGATTAAGTTGCCACGTACATTTTAGAGTACGCTTATTTGTTTGAATGTCACGAGCTGTAGGCCTAATATATCCGTTTATTTATCGTCCAACAGACCTAGCAGACTCTCCCAGGTAATGGCCTCTCTAGCTAGTTAGTTTTGGCGCCATCTTCTGGCGATAGGAGAAATTGCAGCTTTGAGTCTTTCGAACCGTGAACTGACCAGCAGTGCATGACCCGCTTCTCGTGTAGACCCGCAGTCATGTGCCCGTTGGCGTTCCTTATTTCCGCCTGTCATCGGCAAGCTTCTCTTCCTGCCGAGCTCCCTTCTGAAGCGTATCGCCGCGCATTATTAAATTAAAACTCTGTCGTACAGCCGTGTTCGGGTTCACAGGACGAGCTGGTATTAAAAATTCTCTTTCAGCGCGGAAGCGTTCAGGTATTGATGAGGCGCGCGGCTGCGTGTGAGGCCTCGCGGTAAGGTTAACGACCGCAGGGCCCGCGGCGCCTTTCATGTGCCAGTCTGTGACTGCGCGGCCTGTCCTGCAGGCCGCCGTCGTTAAGACTGTATTAATTGGGATGATGAGAGGGTCCTCGTTTTCCTTTGTATACATTAACCATTATCCTCATTAGCTCCGCGTTGCCTCCCAGCAAGGCTCCCCTTCACCCCCCACCCCCTCGGCCTCGCGGGAGGTAATTTGCATCCCCCCACGCGACGGATTCCTGGGTGCGTCGACTCACCATGGAAACGTTACCCCGCGCGTGGCTTTCCTTTGATTTATCTGTGGTTGGCAGCGTGATGGAGCAGCTCCTCTGGTGTTAACGAGTGGTAGAGCGGCCATTCAGCCCCACTTGGCCGTAACGACCCCGCAAATGTCGCCCTATCGGGGGGCGGGTTCACGTGTGCAGATGGCTCGGCTTTAGGAGACCGTTCTTGTGAGCCGTGACGGACCAGGTCCATCTCTGTCTCCACACTCCTCTCTTCTCTGTGCTAGGAAGTTTTTGAATGGTGTTGGAAAATAATGCAAAAATTAACCATAAGTCCACATCGACCATCACTGGACACTGGAAATAGTTTGAGATGTACATTTACTCTGTGAGTTTTAAATTTTGAAGACATCTCAAAGTATACTTTGAAAGGAGTTCTTCACTATGCAATACTGCGATGTGGCTTTGAATGTGAATTTTTCCCTGAGAGCTAAGTGGCTGAAATGCAGAACCTGACTTTTAAGAGAGGAACCATTACTCTGGACGTAGCTGGAATGGCAGCCTTGTCTGCCATGTGTGCCTGAGAAGACGATCCCTCGGTTCTGAGAGAGAGAGAGGTATTAAAGTTACACAGGCCAAGAAGATCCCTGTCAGAGGCACTTCTGTAATCTGTTTAATTTTGAAAGGTATTGTCTTAAGCTTCAAAGTTTATGCGATTTAATCCTCTACCTAACTCCACAGGCAGCCGACGAGACCTTGTCAGTAGCCCGTGTGTATCTTATCTAGTCGTCCTGTTTGATGTCTCTGTCTGTCCTCAGAGGCGACCTGTGCCTTAACCTGGCTGTCATACACGGCCCGTCCTCTTTTATCATATCCCCACATCTGCGCCCGGGCCCGAGTTCATCAGCAGATCTGCTCTCGGGAAGCGGGGGGGCTACTTTTTGTTTACTGGCTTTTATTGCTCGTGATGGGTTCGCGCCCGGGAGCGCGTGATATTGCTGTTTATACGCAGCCGTCCTCGCTGGCCGCCCTCCCCCTACCTGTTTGCTGCTTTAGCTAAGCCAAAGTCAACATTTATTTTGATGCTTTAAACTGTTTTGTTTTTTATGATATGACATTTCCAGCTGTCACTGGGTGTGTCCACATGTCGTAAACTCTGTTCCGAAGGAACTTAATTTTCCGGACCGTGACACCTTTATCGCTCCAAGCTCGTTTTGCAATGCCATGCAAGCCGCGTTTGGCAGACCTGGCGGGGATCCCACCGATCCTGTGCCGACATTAAAAAAAAAAAAGAGCCTCGGCCGTCTCACACTGCTGCTAAATTGGGTTGACCCTCAACTAGAGGAGCCTTGTTAAATCGCAAACATTTCTTGAGCTGCCCTGCTTTGTTTCTTAATTTAGACTTTTTGTTGTAGCTTGCTGGTCAAACAGACTCCTATCCTGAGCAGATAATAAAATTGTTCCCCACAAAAGGTCAAGGCTGGACAGGTGGAGTTGCTTAGATGAGGTTTTGGGGACCCTCCCGCGCCTCGTAAATTAGCTCCGACTGGCCGATGGCTCTGCAGTGGGTTGTTGCCGTTTTCTTTCTTGGTCTCTTGCCTGTGTTTTCTCTTGCTTCCGCCCTCCCCCTCCCACTGCCCCCACCCTAAAATTCATTTGCGTGTCCTTACCATTACACCCCTCTAATTCTCACTGTAACTGTGACGGCAATGATTTATATACATTTTTTTAACAACCAATATTAGGTGTTGTTATGTTTTTAAAAATCAGTGATGTGATTTCCACCCACGAACAAATATGCCTTCCTGAAAAAAACTGACGAGCGCTATGGCATATTAGGTCTATATTATTAATTAGTGTACTGGAATCACGTCATGGTTTGTTTTTCAGTGGGCCTGATTGCTTCTGGAAAATCAGTAGTATAAATTGTTGACATATTGAATTAGCAATAATAAGCTAGTAGAGATGGGAGCATACACCTTAAACTGTTTTACTGGTGGAATGTTTAAAAATAAAAGAGTTTAAATGTCCTCTATTGACGTGGAAATGTGGAGCCATTTTTGGAAGCATAATCCTCAGTGTTAGTCTGCCTGTTTATTTTGAGGCGTGGTGTGGACCCCCAAAGAGGAGTCAACTCGTAAACTGGAACAGATCCAAACCATGCGTTGTCATCCTGTACTGTATTGGATGGGCAAGCATGTCTATAAATGGTTGAGGATATCTGTGGTCAAAAAGTTTTTACAGACAGAATGGCTGGAGGGGTCCATCAGATTGGCAAACGGGTCCAAACACTGTCTGTTCAGTGGCGAGAGTGACTGCTTCAGTCATTCATAGTCCACGTAACAGCATTACGTAACTTTAAACTGAGACATTGAAGTGTGTGTTTTTTCGGTTTTTTTTTTTTTGGTTTGTCTGCGTTCAAGTTTCAGAACAAAGCCCAGATTTTTAATAAAGCAGTTTGACTGAAGTTTTACCCAGATGTCAGCCTTTTAGCTTAGTCGGCTGACCTCTTCCCTGAGCAGGTTTTATGTCTGTGTTTTTAAAGCCTTATGAACATTAGAAATCTGTAAAATATCATAAATGGGTGGGAGGGAGGCTTAACGAAATGTGGCCAACACATCCTCTTTATGATTCACTATCCCAGGAAGCTTGATCTTCGGGGATTACGGAATAATTATGATAATGTGCAATTATCACTTGGGTTTTTTTTTCTTGCAGTAACCTCAAGAAGACGTATGCGAAAGGTGTTAGCTCATGCACTGGTATAGTTCACGAAACGCTCCTCCCAAAACTGCATTTTTCATCTTTGGATGTGTGTCGACAAATTCTACTTTTTCCATGATTTGTTACTAAACCAGGTTAAGTAATAAGACTTGGGGGGTTATTCCAGGAAGTGAATTTAACAGATCCTACAGTTAAACCTGAATTCTGATTGGAAAAAGCTGAAAACCCAACTGTCAGGATTTTTCAATTCCTCGAATTCCCGTGAATTTCTCCAATCAGAATTTAGGTTTGATCATAGGATATGTTAAACCCGTTTTCTGGAATGCCCCCGTTCATAGCCCTGTTTATTTTTCGGTACAGTCCTAGCACCGAATCTCTGATGCATGACGGAGGATGTTGAGCTTTGGGTAGATGGAGGTTGTTAATGAAGCTTTAAGCTTCCCAGTTGGGTCGCTTGGCTTGCCCCTCCTCTGTCAGCCCGGAACAAGGAGCGTCTGGTCTTCATCTGAACCCCTAACACCCCAACAGATGGGAAGAATATGGGGCACTGTGGGTTTTTTTTTTTTTTTTTTTTTTTTTTTTCTTTACCTCCGAGGTGATGCCGGTGAAGACTCTCATTAACACCAGATTCCCCACTTTGTTAGCAAGGTGGCCTCCTGTTGGGGTAGAGGGGGTGGTTGGGGGGGGTCGCCCTATCTGCCGCGAGGGCGTCCACCGTCACTCGAAGCAGGTCCGTGGTGATGGCAGACAGTGCAGGGCAAATGCGTGCCAAAAACGAAAAACTGTCCGGCTTCCCTCCTCAGGTCGAACCCAAAGCTGGGAGATTCGCAGGCTCCAAAAATGATTTGCTGGTGTCCTGGAAGCCTTTAGAGTTTTCCAGTCCTTCATTCCCCTTCTTGTGTCGCCCCCCAAAAATTCGTCAGCAGCTTTTGGGTCTGGAATCCAGCCTTGCTTCTTTTTTTTTTTTTTTTTTTTTTTTTAAACTGTGGCTTGTGTTTACCCATTCGCATGGATTTGAGCAACATGCATGCCTCTCGCTGTGCCTGGCGTTGGCACCATTTGCGAGTGAGAAGGAGGAATATGATCTCATCCAAGGTGTACTTTTGTTCCCATGGAAATAGGCGTGTTCTTGTAACAGCTGAGAGTTTTTAAGGGACTTGCAGGAGGGTTGGCGGCGAGAGGTGTGGACTTTTTATGCTCACGTAATTAGAGCTCACCAGTGCAACCAGGGCTAGCAGCAGGGTGCAGTGTGAATGTAAGTGGTGAAAATAGGGGTCGCGTAAGCACAATGCAACACTGAATAATATCCACGTCTTTCTATGCGGAAGCCGTTTTCTTTTCTTTCTTTCTAACAGTGATTTCTGTGTCTAACTATCATCTTGTGTTCATATGTACTGTCTGTGGTTTTTTTTTTTCTTCTTTAAATCAAGCTTTAGCATTTCAGTTCAGTTGGTTTTGGTCGCCCATTTTGTGCCCAGTTGACGCGCCTTTAATTTGCCACTCAGGTTGCATCCCAGAGATGGCCGACCTGAAGCCGAATGCCGAGGAGGGGAGCGTCACGGATCCTGTGTCCGAGAGTGGAGGTGCAGCTCGGGAGCTGTGCGAGGGTCCGGCGCTCACTCTGAAGAGTGACACTTCGCCGCTGCTGTTGCCAGTACCCTTGGACTGTGGTGAAGCGCCTCTGAATGGGATCCACTCAGCTCTGTCTGTGTGCTGTGGCACCCCTAGTGGTGACGTGGCAACCGCAGCACTAAATAATGGGCCTGGATCACACAGTGACCCAGAGGAGCCCGGGGACTCGCCGGGCCAAGCGGCGTCTGCTGAACGGCTGGGGAATGCCACCAGTACCGTGCCGTCACAGGCACCTTCCGAGTCCAGGTCTACTGACCCAAATAGCGTGGCAGGCCTCAGCCCCAAAGGATTTGTGACGGCTGGCTCCAATGACAGCGAGTCTGATGCCCCTGACCAACTCTCCTCAGACAATCGAGACAAAACGCCCGTTGGCCAAATCAGGTCCACCGATGGCCTGGACGGCAGGAGAATATGGAACTTTGACACGGAGTCATCTGAGAGCTCCTCCGATGACTATGACAGTGATCTAAACTGGGACCCACAGAAGGAGTTCATGCAGTTCTTATGGAGTGACCACAGCCCGCCGGAAGTAGAGCAAAAGCAGGGGACGATCGCGCCCCCTTCCGGTCAGAGGAGGAGGAAGAGGAAGATGCAAATGCCGGAGAGGCCTAGCCTTCCTGAACACATCTATCACCTGAAGAATTCACCCACCTATGAAGGTCCTCCAGCAGATACCTTCTCCTTCAAGAAGAAGCCCAACTGTCAGAGCTCAGTTGAACCGTGTGACAAATATCCCAATGACAACGGCCTCGTCTTGCATGCACCCCAGAAGAAACCCTGCGATGATGGCGATGTCCGCGAGTTGGACTTGGGCAAGCCAAAGCAGCAGGGTACCGGTCCTCTGGCAGAGCTGAGCTCCGAAGACGAGCCCTTGTTCTTTCCCTGCACCAAGTGCAACGTCAACTTCAAAGAGAAGAAGCATTTGCATAGACACATGATGTACCACCTGGATGGGAACAGTCAGGTCCGCCACGTCAATGTGCCCCGGCCGTTCATATGCAGGGAGTGCGGGCGCTCCTTTCGGGATCGCAATTCCCTCCTGAAGCACATGATTATCCACCAGGAGAGGAGGGAGAAGCTCATGGAGGAGATCAAGGGCCTCAACGAGCTGAAGGATGAGGGCCGGACAGCCAGGCTGCAGTGCCCGCAGTGTGTGTTCGGGACCAACTGCCCCAACACTTTCGTCCAGCACGCCAAGACGCACGAGAAGGACAAGCGCTATTACTGTTGCGAGGAGTGCAGCCACATGGCCGTGACGGAGCAGGAGCTGGAAGCCCACCTGTACACAGCTCACCGTGTCGCGCGCAAGCCGCAGTGCGGCATGATGGGTAAGAGCAACGAGAGGAAGGAGCAGAGGAGGTTTACCGTGGTAAGAAACAGTGCACTGGATCCCACCTCCTTTCCCTGCAAAATATGCCCCTTCAGCACACGAAACGAAACCATCCTGAAGAAGCATGTGGAGCTCATTCACCAGCAGCCATTCCGTGCTGAGGAGGATGACGATGACAGCAGGGGACCCCTGTACGACATCGTGGATGACTATGCAACACCTGTGTACAAGAGGCACAAGCTTACGGGCAGATCCCAAAAAACAGACGCTCACAGGCCGCAGCTGAAGCCAAAGTTCTGCATGGAGAAGCAGGCTTTCAGGAAGAGGGCGGAGCTACCGTTTTGGTCCGAAGGCTTGGCCCATTTGTTCAGAAAGAGCAAAGTCACGCAGAAGGCTCGGAAGGGCCTGGGCTCCCCGCTGTCCAAGTGGAGTCCTGGAAATTCGCTCAGCAAGCTGTCGTCCTCTTTACGGAGAAGCGACAAGCAAAGCAAATTATCTACTCAGCAGGCCGCAAGGATAGATGTCACGACGGGGCTCCCTTATGTGGAAGACGGCTACAATGATGACGACCGCGGTTACGGGAGCCTATTTTCAGGGACCTCGGAAAAGCCGGACTCCCTCTTCAGCTGCTATAAGCTCCTGCCTCCGAAAACGGAGAAGTCCAACAGGACCTCCTGTCCGAGTTATGAGTCTGAGAAGGGAGACGGCGAGGACTGCGATGGCAGGCGTTTGAAGGTGGAACCGCCCATTAAAAGGAAGTCTCCCTCCAAACGGAAGATGTCTACTCCGTTTCACAACACCACAGAAAAGACGACCCATGTGATTTTACCAAAACAAGGACATACTCCAAAGAAGCACGAAACTCTGGAGGATATTGGCTACGAGGACCCATACGACTTCAGCGACTACACCAGCGAGGCCACGGCTAACTTCCTGGACAGTAACGAAAACGAGCAGAATCCCTACGCGCGCAACTATTTCATCCGGAGGCAACGGTTTGCGTCCAAAGAGGAGAGGGGCTCCTCTGGGGACACGTTGGAGAAGAGCGGAGACTCCGGGAACGAAAGCGACACCATTCAGAAGCTGATCGTGAAAGAAGAGCACATCGAGACCGACGTTTCCACCCACGCGTCCGGGGTCGACGCGGCCCTCCACGCGGACTCCTTCGCCGACTTTGACCCGCCCACCTTCGGGGCCGAGCGCAAGTCCTGCCCGTACTGCCCGGCTGCGTTTGAGTCCGGGGTGGGGCTGTCCAATCATGTGCGGGGGCATCTGCACAGGGTGGGACTGAGTTATGACGCACGTCACGTGGTGACACCTGAGCAGGTGGCGTCTCAGGACCGCAGGCCTCGCATCCGCCGGAAGATTACCAGCATACGGCGGCTGAAGAAAGGTGCCCCATGCCGTACTCTGCACACACCGCAGGCCACTGATTGAACGGGGTTGTATGGTTGTGTGATTAAAGCCTGAAACTTAAAGCCTTGGTCATGAAAGGTCAGCCAGTAGCACAGTGGCTAAGGACATGTGCTTGTAACCTGAAGGTTGTTGGTTCAAGTCCCAGGAGAGGCCCTGCTGTTGTACCCTAGAGTGAGGTATTTAACCAGAATTGTTCTACTGAAATTAAATTTAAATTACAAGTGAAGCTGTCGCTTTGGGTAAAAGCGTTAGCTTAGCGTTTCTTATTCAGTTCATTTGTAATAGTTTAAGATAGGAAAGCCAGTGAAGGAATTGGATGTGTGTACATTTGTCTTTGCGTTGAGCGCTTCTTGCCGGGAGCCTAACGGACAGCTGTGCTATGCATCTCTCCCCCAGTGCATAAATCGGAGTCGCAGTCCGGCCACACGTGCCCGTTGTGCGGTGGCTGGTTCGACACCAAGACCGGCCTGTCGAATCACGTGCGAGGCCACCTGAAGCGTATTGGCCGGACCGTATCCAGCACGAGCAAGTCTCCACTGTGCATCCTGAACGAGATGATGCAGGATGAGAAGGCGTGTCAGCATATCGTCCAGGTCCTCAACAAGAAGCGTTTTCTCTCTCGTCCGTTCGTCTCGCAGAAGTTCGCCAGCAGCGACGGCCTCTTCCTGTCGCCTACCGGTATCCCCGTGAAGATCCAGCACGAGGAGCCGTGGGAGCCCGGCCCCCAGCAGCGTGAAGCGGAGGGTCTGGAACCTAAAGAGGCAGAGTCTGGGCCAGGGGTCACCGCCAGCCCCTCTAGTACTTTGATCGAACTGCTGAAGAAGAAGAAGAAGTTGGATGAGGAGATGGAGATGAACAATCGCTCGCAGACAGCCAGGAAGTGTCTGGGGGGGTTCCCTGCCAAAGAGCGCAGTGCGCTGCTGCATCCACTGGGGGCAGAATCCACCTGGGCACCAGGTAAGCCAGTTTCTGATGATGGAAGCCACATGTAACAGCATGCAAGCTTATAACAGCTGGGGATGCCAGAGAAAATTTAAACCAGGACTGTACCAGTTACCAAACACAGTTGCCATCTGTAATGTTTGTAGTACTAGTAAAAAAAAAACATTCATTGCCTAATCACTGGAATCAGATGACATGAGACAAGCTAGTAGCTGGTAAATGCTTCCTTCTGAAAGCTGCCTCTTCATGAGGACCTGAGGCTCAGACGGATGAATTGAACCGCTGTGTTCCACAAACGACCTGCCGATCGCTGCCTTGCGCGCTTAAACGGTTCGGTGGGTTTTGTTATTTACACGACTTCACGTTCAGCCGCTGTCCCATTTTTATTTTGCGGGGTGGGCTGTGAAATATTCATGCAGGGTTTCGTCACGTTTTTGGGCAGTAATCCCAGAGCGATCGTCATCCGGCCGCGTGTGGAAAAAAGTTCACCATCGCTTCAATTATTGTAGCGTGTTCAAAAAGAATTCATGCCAGCGAGGCCCTTTGAAATTCAAATGAAAGCTGTGGCAGGCTTTGATGTGGATTTGGAAACACATCCACCGTGTTTATTCACCTTTGTTTTATGTCGGTCCAAATAAACCCTTCAGTCAAGTCCGAAGACGCTCAGTTTAAAATACGCTGGGCAGATTTCTCAGTCATTATGGTGCCTCTGACACCCCATCAATGCAGTGCCATTTCATTACTATGTAAACTATCTCTACATTGAGTGATGTTAATTCAGTATCAGCGTTCACCCCCATTTTCTAATGTGTTTGTCTTCCACCTTTTCATGAAGGTGGTCAGCTTAACCAAAATTTCGTTTTTCTTATCAGTGTTCTTCATGTTCGAACCTCATGAATACTTCTGTGCCTTCCCTGACGGTAGAAATTAAAAAAAAAAAATGTTTCGGTAACTTAAACGTCTTGGTGACAGTTTTGGTATTGACCTCACCCTCGTTAGTGTTACACGGAAACTGGCGTAATTCATTAGATTACACGAGTGTCTTTGAGATTATGTGATAAAGTTTTCTTTTTACAGCTGTGAATCAGATTGTTTGTTTGTTTGTTTGTTTGTTTGTTTGTTTGTTTACTTTCTAATAACTGGTTTTTGGAGTAATATAGCAGATG